>PVJA010001229.1:0-132946 GCA_004027025.1 Myocastor coypus | reverse complement strand
ACTAAAGCCAGCCTGCTTCGAGCTTGTCTGAGTCCCCTGCCCCACTCCTATTTATTAAGCATCACACTACCAGGAGATACACTCACGAATTGTGCAACTGAATTAAAATCCACACTCTTCTTTAGATTCTTGCAACTGTATCATATGTAATAGTATCACTTTTTCTACATTTTGGTCAAATAAATTTTTACAGAAACCAAAAAAAAAAAAAACATGAACTTGAAAATAAGATGGACGTTAAAAAAAAAAAAAAAAACCTTTTTTTTTTTTTCCTCTTTCCCTCAGCAAGAGCTGCACGGTATGCGTTCCCCTTGGTCAGGACCGTTACCATGAGCTGCCTACAGAAATGTTAGCTGAATACTTTTTGAAACTTTAAATATATCTATAATGCTACATACTTATGTAACAGTAAATTACTGCTTATATTAGCTTAGTAATGAAGGAGGCAATCAGGTTAGATTAGAAAATGAAAAAAGGATATGTGATTGCTTTGTCATTTTCTGACTTTTAAAATTAAATTAAAACAACAGTAATAGAACATAGTAGAGCAGAGTAGGGAAGAGCTTGGCTTTTTTTCCCCCCCTCAGAAGATCTTCAACCTTCATAATAGTCATTGCAGCACCTGGCAGCTTCGTTGATTATTTCTCAGACATAATCTCTCTCTCTCTCTCTCTCTCTCTTACACACACACACACACACACACACACACACACACACATACACGCACGCACGCGCACACACACACACACACACACACACACTCGTATGTACAGGATTTACCCACAGAGACAATCTCAGCTTTTTGGATTCCAGTCTGAAACCAAGTTGCTGTGTGACCTTCACTCAGACCTAGACAATATACCTTGCAGCTCACTTATCACAGCTACAAAGAAGAGATAATCATATCTATCTTGCCAGGTTGTTTCGAGGATTAGAAATGTTCTATGCCAAGCAAGTATCTGGAATATAGAATATGATCAATAAAAGCTGGACATCATGTTTGCTGTGCTCAAATATTCAGACAATATAGGAAAAGTCAGAATAGGGAAAATCTGAACAAACATTTTCAAACTATGAAATAGAGAGGCAAACAGACTATTAATAAAGTTGTGATTAACCAACTAAGGGAGAAGCACACAAAGAGGCGACAGCTCAGACAGCGGCATGTGGTAAGCTCCAAAATAAACAGCACAGAAGAATCAGAATTATACAGAAAAACAAGGCGGTGACGTTGAAGCAAATTAATCGTGCGGACTGTAAGACACCACTAGGAAGAGTCAAAGTAATGTAACTTGTCTTACCAGTAATAAAATATTTAGAGCAAGGTATTTTGCAAAATCATAGAATCTAGGTAATTTTATTTCACAGTTTACCCCAAGAAGTATATTGTCTGGGAAAATACAACCAGTAGAAAACTGGGTAGAACTATAAGAGGCCTGTCTCTCCATGTTCTATGTATCAGACAAAAATAATTTTTTTAAGTGTTATTTTATTTCACCAGTTGTGCTAGCAAAAACTAAATTGGAAAGACACTGGCACTGGAATAAAAACAATGCATGGCCTGGTTGGACATGCCAGATATCTGTCACGAGTGGCCCCACACTGCATCTGTTTGCTCTTCTCCCTGTGCTAAGAACAGGAAAACCCCCACTGAGCAGGTGAACAGAGAACCTCTTCTGCTGCTGTTTGCTGAGCTGTGTGTACAAAAATCCAGTAATAATAGGTCATTCAAACTCCCTCGCTGTTGCTAAAACACCACTGTGAAGCAAATTCTTTACAAAGTCAGCAGTTACATGATAATGCCCAGAGGCAATTGCTAAAGTTGTGAACAGGTAACTGTGAGCCTCTCATGAAAACTGGCTTCCAGGGCTTGGGAGGTAGCTCAGTGGCACAAGGGCCTGCCTGGCAAGCACAAGGTGCTTCGCTGACTTTGATCTCTGGTTAAAACACACACACACACACACACACACACACACACACACACACATGCACGTGCACGCAAGCACACACAAAAACTGTCTTCTGAGACTGTCATGAAAAATAAGAACGGCGAGGTTGGAGTGTACTTTAGAAATCTCTACAAAGTTCATGTTATATTAGTTTTCAAGCATATATCAAAATCTGTCTTTGTCTATTGCTAAATATTCACTGCAATGGCCCTGAATCACTCAATAAAGCATTCCCTCCACAAACATTTACTAAGTGCCTCAGATAATAGACTACCAATGAAGAAGAAAGACAGAGACATTCTCTTTAGAGAACTTACACTCTAGTTAAGATAGAATTATTATGAAAGACCACTACGCTATATAATACAAAATTGCTATAAACATATACACAAGTGAATAATATAATACCAGGCACTGAAATGTAATGAAAGCATATCAGTGGACACTGAGATAAAAGTAGAAGGGATCTTTCGCTGTGCTCATTAGGACAGCCTTCCTCTGGGCGGTGGTATTTAAGTTGGGAAATGAATGACGACCGGAAGGGTTAAAACCATTGATGAGATGAGATGCAGGAGCCAAGAAATCCATCCGGGATTATATCAGTGCCGCTCGGATCATTTGGGGTGGCAGCCTACATCTGCAAATTTGAGGAAGAAATGTGAAGATGCTTCTCTAATGTCCTACACTCAAAAATGTTGAGTGCTGGCTCCAAGGCAGACTAGCACATGGCAGAGGGCAGCAGTTCATGGCAACAGAAGGCAGCAAACCAGCAAGAATGGCAACAAGAAAACAAGTCTGTCTCTCCATCTTTCTTATGTAACCTTCAGGATATCCGCGCCAGGCTGGGTGTAGCACCCACACTCATAACCCCAGCTTTGGATCATGAATTAATTACAAAATGTAGAACTGTGCCTCAGTGGCTGCCTGAGGATTTGTGGGGACAAATATACACAAACCATAATAACCAGCAAGATGGCTTTCAAGACAAGTCAGAAAGATCAACTTCTTCCTTCGTCCTTCTCCACCCATAGTGCCGCTCATCTGAGCAAAGGGGAAAGAAGCCAATGTTCCCACATCCAGCAGGACTTGGTTATTTGTAATATTTTAACTGACTTAATGCTCTTGAGTAGACAATCAATCATTATTTTATAGATAATGAAGCCAAGTTACTGAGAATTTGAGAAATTTGCTTGAGGCGCAGACTGCCTTCCTTTCAAGCTCTAGCTCCTAATGACTGAGCTGCCCTGCCTCTCCCAGTTAAGCAGAGCAAAGCTTACGGCAGATAGTAGCTTAAGTTAGAAGAGTCAGCAGAAATTTGACTGTTAGTTGGGGGAAAATGTGCTCACCGCAAAGAGAGATAAATTATTCAAAGATTTTGTAGCAGACAGAATATTTTCATGACAGTGAACACAGTGTTACTGGATATTAGGTTGTTGCTAGCAGTTGCTGAATCAGAAGAGTGCTCGAACTGTGGGCCACAAACTGGGCCGAATAGTTTGTGACCGCTATGCCACAAGACAAGGAGCTTACTTACAGGAGACTGTAAACCTACAGTCGAACTGTCTCACTAAGCACGCTGGTTGTTTCTGCTGCTTTTTTGTTTTCAGCCTATAACAAGAAGTTATTGAAGCAAATAGTGTACTGATTCTCATTCTAGGGCAGGCTTCTATGCTTCTCAGTAGACAGGCGTGTTAACATACACTGAGGTAGGGTAGAAGCAATGTTGTCATGATGACATTCAAAACCATACGACTAAAAGAGATGGCTGTGCATTTTTCACTTGTGTGACTACCCAGGAAGCAAGCAGGCACCCTAGCAGAGGAGGACAGCTCTCTTTCACGTGGTCACCGCATATCACAGACTGTCAGCTTCCTCAACATAGAGTTTCCACCTCTGCCACTCAGGCACTCATTCAGAAAGTGGAAGCAGAGAAGTAGATTTACCTTAAGAAGATGTTCACATCATTTTGGTCTAATTTCCATGACACAGCTGTCATCCAGGCTAAGAAAGGAAAATTCATTGGGGAATACAAAATACAGTGTCTAGCTGGCAACCCGTGTGTTATGTAAAACAGGATGTTCCATTGTATCCAAAGAAAATGAGACAAGGTTAGCCTTTTCTGCCAAGGTAAGATAGCAAAGTTAAAGCTGGACCGTGGAGGTGTAACACTGAATGTAAAATAGATATGAAGAAAATACAGGTGCCGAATATGATTAAATAAAATCTTATAAAATAATATAGAATAAAAAGGAATTGTGAGTTTATCGGTTTGTAGTAAATGCTTTAGTTGAATTTTCTATAGATGAATTTCACTGAAAGAAATCTACCATATAACCTAACTTCCTTTCAAAGTAAATTCTAGTATGATGCACTTGTTTTCATACTTTGCTCATCTTTTTGCTGTTGGGCTCCGTGACTGTTTCAGTGAGAGCTAAGGACAGAAAGTACATTTAGGTCAAGTACATCCTTTAATTTCATGCAGTGCCAATGGTGGCTGCCATAGTAGGTGTTATCTACAAGCAGGCTCTGAGACAGGGATTCCATTGCAAATGATACTCTAAGGAAACACTTCCAGGAAAACCAATGAGGGAAAGTGAGGAACAGGAGAGAGAAAGTGAAGGCCAGGATCACGGGTGTGGTCAGAACAAAGTCTAACCTTGACACGACCTTCAGGGAAGGCCCTAGTCACAGGACAATTGGTTCACCTTGAAGGAACAGATTTCTCCCACACCTTGTGTGCATTCGTTGGCGGGGACAGTCAGCGCTCGAGCATGAGAATGGACGCAGAGTATAACTTGCCTTTCCGGGGGATCCCCTCCATCTGCATGGGCAATCTTCAATCTACCCCACTGAAGGCCATTAGCAATTCAGAGGCTGGGAGTGGGATAAGGGGGAAAAGAAATTGCATTAGCCAGAAAAGAGGATCTTGTCAGCACAGAAGGAAGTATTGCCACAATGTACTTGCTTGTTTCTTATTATATTCACTCCATGGAGAAAAATTTTTCAATATTCTGAAAATCTTCCGCATAATTTCTGAGGAAACTTTTTAACAAGATACTTACTATCAGAAACCCTAATGTTTTTAGCACAATTGGTCCCAAAGCCAAAGCCCTGCCTACTTCCTCTTCCCAGCTCCCCTTCTCCCACCCTTGTCTCATGCCTCTGCTGGTCAAGAAGGCTTCTGTGGTGAGTCAAGCACTGTCTAGGGATCAAATGTGGTAGCAGAATTGTACTTTGTGCCTTTGAAGCTCTTGTAAATTTCTCCAGGAATTATGATGGAAATGCCCTGTGCCTGAAAAAGGAGGACTTAGCATGCCAAGCAAGGAGGGTACTGTGGCAGACCCTACTCTGGTTGCCACTCAGCAATTATGAGATCATACTCACTACTCTTTCTCATTTATAGTTAAACTGAATGTAGAGCTGCCAAGTAACCTAGTCAAGCTAAACATAATTCTTCCTGTATAACCTACTTCCTGACAAAGAGTGAGCCCAGATACCCCTGCATGTGTGAAGGCTCGTTTCCATGGCTGCAGCTTCACGTGTACAGGGCCCAAGGGACCCAGACAGCAGCTACAGCTCTCAGTTCAGTACCCATTAGAAGAATCCTTCCTCGGGAAGTAGGAGCGCTAGACACATGGAACTCAATGTCATGCGGAGGAGAAGCACAGCTTCTTTGAGTGAGTCCTTAAGAATGGTGAGGAGCGGCTCCACTCTTACATATGCTTCTTCATTCCTCAACTTAATGATGCTATCTTTTCAAGAAACAGCATCAAATAATAGCTTTCAATTTAAGAAAGTAGATACCCATGCTGAAGCCTTGATTGTGTATTTTTAAAAAGTCTTTCTCACACAGCAACCTCTAGATAGTGGACTACATTGATAGGACCAGTGATTGTGTGGCCAGATGCTCCCTTCCCAACTTCCTTCAGCAGAAAGTGCTTCCTTTTGTCTCAACCACTATGATATGAGACAGCTTGTCAATGAGTCAGATGCCCTGAGAGCCCATCACTCTGGGATGGCCTAGACTGTGTGGGCAGAGGAAAAGAGAACTAATACTTTCAATATATGTCAAGCTTTATCTGGATGAATCATCAGGCTTTTCAGGATGAAGCATCCAGTATAATCAATTTTACACTAAGTGACAGGATAATACTTTTTCTAAGACTGAGAAAAGATCTCTGTTTCCGTGAGGGCAACTGTCCAGCCACAATGGAAACTAGAGCAGGGTTGGGGAAGCAGGCCTCTGCTGAGCTTCTACACTGGGACCACAACTACTTCACTAATGAGAACTTTGTGTCAGCACTGTGTGAGTGAGAAAAGACCTTAACCATGATGCACCGTGAACTCACTGAATCCCACTGCCTGTGTGGTTCTTCAGCAGCTGTCCTCCATCTGGCTGCGACCAGAGTACCATCACGCATAGCACAAAGAGCACACTTTTCGCAGCTTTATAACTTGGTAGCACTCATTTCAGCTTGTTTTTCTAAATTGTCTTATGAGCCCATCCTATGATATTCACCTCTACTGGTTATTCAGTCAGCCACATCCTTACATTTGGCTACCAGACTATCAAAAAGGGCCAGGGAGATAGCTGAGTGGCAAAAGCACCTGCCTGGTAAGGGTAAAGTCCTGAGTTCAATCCCCAGTACAAAAACAAGCAAAATTAGATTACCAAATCATCACAGTGGCATACGCCTATGTTTGATCCCAACACCTGAGAGGCTAAGGCAGAGAGATCATATATTTGGGGTTATGGCAAGTCCAAGATCAGCCTAGACTAACATAATAAGCAGTTGTCTCAAAATACACACATACCTACATACATACATACATACATACATACATATATACCAGGTATTAACCACAATGCTGCTAGTGGAAGGTTTCCATTGACACCCACCTCTAGGGAAAACTACAGTGTAGCAAGTTCCATAGAATGTTACCAACAAATAGATCAATCTACTTACAAACAAAGCTTGGATTTCCCCACATTTATCAACAGTTTATAGGAAACTTTTCACAAACTTATAAGAATAACTGATGCAGAGAGATTAGAGAAAAAGGTATCAAGTGACGCAACAACCTAGGCTACTTATAAACAAGGACCAGCCCAAGATCAATTCCAGAATACCAGGTGTTCCATTGCTGTCCTACAAGAAATTGCTAGATACATCTGAGCTTATGATTTGATGGATTTGTCAATACCAGTTTAGAATGGGTGCTTAAGACCACATTATCTGAAGCTATTGGTTGAATTACCCACTTCAGATGATGTATTTGACTAGAACCTTAGGAATATTCATGGAGTTTCTCTTCAGTGGTTGCCAGAACCTCCACTTTGTGGAGATGCCTTAGTACCTAGGCCTGCAGGACATATGTCCCAAGTGTGAGGGTGGTTTCTACCTGAGCTTTACCTCACTCTCCGCTTTACTCTAGGCTCCTTCAAAGCTTTAGGCACCACTCTGCAAACCTTTCAGAACACTGGTCACTACTACAATGACATGCTGTTGTGTCCTGTAAGTCGAAGCCCAACGAAACAAGATGATTGACGTAGCTGCAGAGGTCTCTATCAGCTTAGTGACACTGGAAGCGAGCCTCAAGCCACCCAAACTTCTCACATCTATTATGGGCTAAAAACAGGCTAAGGAAAATTCATAACTTATTTTGTGAACACAAACTACTCTATCGTCTTCCAGTATTTACCCAAGTCTCAGCTCAAGCAATGCTAGCCCAAAACATGCTAAGCAAGGGGTCAAAGAACAGACAGGGCACCTGCAGGAAAAGCTGTTACCTGTACTCCTGTGTACCTGCTTGATGGAATTTACAAGAGAGACAACAGCTCCCCTTGGGCTCTGTTTATTGTTCTTTGCTCCCCCAGAACATTTGGCTTCTATCTCTTGTGGTTGTATTTCCACAACACGCTGCTTCCAGCCCCCAAAGAGGCCCCAGCAGTCACTGTGCTTTCTTCTTAGTACCAAGAGTTGCTCTTCTCACTCACATCTTGGTACTGCCAAGAGGTCTCAGCATGCTACAGGTGAATGCACTTCTAAAACTTCAAGGGCAGCAGACTTCTGAAATTCGGAAGGACTGTCCTCCACCTTCTCAACTGCATGTGGCTTATCAAGGCAGACACTGTACCAGCTTTCTGCTACTTGTCAGGTCCTGTGAAAACTGAGCCGTCATCAGGAGACGCCAACATTTGAGGCTGCGCAATGTCAAGATGATCCAGTTCTACTTAGTCTGTAAAATGGCACTGCAAAAATTGGCTTTAAAGTATTAAAATATAGTACAGCAAAATAAAGCATTAAAAAATTAAAGCACTAAAACTATTTTTGAATGTGAATGTTATGTGGAGAAAAACAATTTTCCTTCAACATACTTCAAAAATGGGTCAAATAGTATTTTAAGCACAGTGGAGCTTGCCTGAGCCCTAGTCATGAGGCTGAGGCAGGGATTGCTTGAGTTCTGGAGTTTGATACCAATTCCACAAGGTAGCAGGACTTCAAGTAGCAAGAATAGGGTAACAATAATATTTTGAGAACAACATTTTAGTAACGGTTTCCTTTCTTTTAGTGACTTTTATCTCTTTTTTGTAAAAGAAAGTTTGAATATAGTAAAAGAAGATTCAACAAATTAAATAATATGAGTTTAAGTGAATTAGAAGTTTTACTTTTTGACTTCTTTAATTCAGCATTGGAAGTTGAGTATAGTAAGGATTTCTTACTGTCTCTCCTGTTTTTAATTGCACAGATTTACATACTGTACTGCAATGAAGTATTCAGAAGTCTGATTCTTGCAGCACCTGTGTTTCACAAAATAGTCAAAAGAACCAGAATTATAAGCAGCTCATTTGTCAAGTATTATCTTGAGAGATTCCTTAGAGAAACTTACATTGAATGAAAAATTGCAAACTATTTAGTCTCTAATATTTAGATATTTCAATGTGAAAAGCATTTGCATTGAAAATAAGCTATGAAACTGTGGTCAGATGAAGCTAAATTAAGATCTCTGACCTAAAGATGTAAAACTTAAAGTGAAAGGGCTGTAATTCAGGAATTAGGAGCCCACCTTGCAGAAGAAGTGACAGCAGGCTTGACCCACTCAGAGCTGAGGCTAGAGGTAAGGCATGGCGACTATTACTTCATGAAGAAAGGATTTGGAAATCAGAGAACAAGAGCAAAGTCTAACTTCTAGCTTCAGGAGATCAGCCAAGAATTTAATCTTGTCTCTTGGACAATTAGGGAAGATTGAGAACCATTCGCCGCACAGTAAGATTTGTTGTTCTTCTTTCTTATAGAACCCATGTGATGATAAACGGCACAAAGACATCTGGTCCAGGGAGAAAACCTGTGACCACTTACCAAAATTCCTTGTAATTGGGCCGCAAAAAACAGGTAAGGATAGGAAACTATGCTACTTGTTTTTTTTTTTTTTTTTTTTTCTTATTATTGTGCAGCACATTCTCGCATCAAGCTCCTGAATTAGGTTTGCTGTCATAAAATGCTTACGCATTCATCCAAGTTCACTGCCACACCGCTTCTCTTCCCCTTTGAGAATCTTGATGCCACAAGCCTCAAGGGGCCCCTACAGCTGCCATTCGACTTTTAACAACTGATTATGCTTGAACAGCAGATTTTTAACCTGATGGCGCATACCTCATCTTCATCACTGTCCTTCTCTGTGGCACAGTACTGACACCTATCACTTAGAAGAGGCTTGTTTTCATTCCTGGTCTCAGTCCATGGTCAACTGGCTCCAAGAGAAAAGCAGGATAGCAAGAGAAAACATTCTAGGCCCTCCGCCGCCAGGGAGGGGCGGGGCCACAAGACCTTACCATTCTCATCCACGCCCAACACCCCTTCCAGCTGGGGCCCAGCACCCATCAGCACGTTCAGCTACTGCACTCATGAGTGGTCAAGTGACCTGGTAAGCATGGCACACTGTTACCTTCACACACAGGAGACTTCAGAGGAACACATTAAATTTAAAGGACAAAAAAAAAAAAAAAAAAAAAAAAAAATTTAAAGGACAATACGTCAGATTTTGGAACATCTTGCCTATCACAATTGTGGGCACTGGTTTTCAATATTTGCTTTTGGTGGCTTTTCCTAATTACGTTGAATTAAGTATAGAAAAGTGATTGGACATAGCTAAATCATATTAGCCTTGAACTGATTTTTGTTCAGACACGTTAGCATAATTTTGATGCTATATACAAAAATGTAGTTTTTTCAAAGCAATAGTCACTGAGTATGATTATGGTGTAGACTTATTTTATCAACACACCTAAAGTCACCAGACACCTTTTCTTTCATACTTTCTCCTTTGCTGAAGGACAACTGTGTAAGAATGGAGTAAAGGAGACAGAGTATTTCACCAATGAGATGACACTTTCAATTAGTATATTTTATATTTTATTCACTATGTGACAGTTTTATATATTTCGTTCATGTCCTGATTAATTAAAGTTTTTATTGAGTTGCTGTATTTTGAATTCACCACTTTGAGGAGAAGTGCTTTCATCAGAGAGTGCCCAAACCACGCATAAAACAGTCACAGTAAATAAGCTTAGCCCCAGTGAAGAGATCTATAATGAGGTAAGGAGATCATTTTAAAGGTTGGGGGCCAAAGTTCCATTCTATTAGCTGTTGGTGCTGAGATCTTTCCTTCTATGAGGAATATAAATTGTTACAATAGAAGGTTAACATACAAGGAGGGAACAAAAGCAGCATACATTTTCAGCTGTTCCCCTATTCTGTTGTTCTTTAAAATGAGTATTAAATTTTTTATTAGCTCCTTTATGGGAATGCTAACTCTAGAATAAATGCTATGAAAATAAGACATACCCATGTTGTAAAGTTATGTGAAAAATTTAATTTAAAGGCATATCCTCTATCATTTGTTACTGAGCATTATTATTTCCTAGTTCTGCTAGAAAATTACAGGTCAGTAACTGTAAATCTGTTTTCCCGCCTTGTTGTTTATGCTCATAAACACAATAAGTTGTACCTTGAAATTTTAATATTTGCTCTACCAGAATGGCAGTGATAAAGCTCTTTCTTTGATTTTCCCAAGACAAACAAGTTAAAACAGAGGAATTGGAGGATAATATCCTATGTGCTACAAAAAACAGTCTAATATCAAAGGACTGTAATAATTTTTAAATTCAATCTGAGATTTCTGAAATTTTATTGATTCTCACATTGTTTTCGTTGGCAAAGTTCCCACCACTGAAAGCAAATTCCCTGTAAATTCCCTGGAGGGTGACATACACACATGCTAAAATCTGGCATGACGTGTAGTTACTTTTCCACAACACTGTACATGCCTCCTTTCTGGCAAATATGCCGTGCAAATGGGCTCCCCAGACTCCTGTGCTGTGAGGTGAGAAGAACACTGCTGAATTCTAGGGTTTTTGTCGGTAACCACGTCTCCTCTTTGCTTGCACCCCTGACGCGGTTACCCACATGGTGGTTGCTCTGCGCTTGCAGCGGAGTTCTAACTGCAGTCTTGCTGCGTTCTGTCCAATAGCTCAGCGTCCTTCATCATCCAGAGTCAGATTTCACTCTGGCTAATGCAAAGGAGGATTTCTAAGAGGGTTAAATTTACCACAGTCATTCTAAAGCATCATTCACCAGCCTTCAAAATTTCTGAAAGTCAGTGCCTCCACTCTCAGTATTATCCCCCCATGATTCGGCTTTCTTGCTCTTGTACACCAAAGCTAAAGAAAAGTTCATTGTATTTTTATTATTTTTTTAAAATGTATGTATTTGGTACAGTATCTCACAATGCAGCTCAGACTTGTGGTGATTCTCTTGTCTCGGCCTCTACAAAGCTGGGATTACTGGCATGTGACACCATACCTGGTTTCAGAGGCCTGCTTGGCAGGCCCAGGGTTCCACTCGCGCAGCCTGTGGTGTGTGGGATTGACCCCAGGTCCTTGCACTTGCCAGGCAAGCACTTAGACTGGTGATCCATCACCCTAGCCCCAGTTCACTGCATTTAAGGGTAAAGAGGGTTTCTCTTAGACTAGGATCCAGTCTGAAGCTTTTTCCTCTCCCTTCACAAGATACTTATATTAAAGAAATTGGATAAAAATGAATGACAAGAATGATAGAAATGTAGATGACAATTAAGTGTACATACATTCAAAGTAGTGGCTTGTGAGATGTGACTGAAGATGTGACTGTGGAGCCACGTGTCTGTGGTCCCTCTTTCCTAAAGGAGGGGTCCTGAGGCCTCCCAGCTCCCAGCAGCATGACAGTGTAAGGGTCAGAACATAAAGGTTTAGCTTCACTATGTCCTAAGAGAAAACTAGGTAGTATTCCACAACCACTGGTGTGATTAAACATGTCTTTGTAGTATGTAATGAGGTTATAAAATATCTCTAATAAATATCCTTCAGTAATTCTAAAATATTCTTTTACCTCTTCCCTGAACTCATCTCTACCCAGTAACTCAAGAATCTATTATACTACCAATTTTCTCTGCTTCCTGGTAGTCCCATCACCCATGCACTAACCTCCCAATTATTGTCATAATTTAAATATTTTCATGGTATTCTCAAACAAAAATTATTTAAAAACTCCCTCTGGTTTCTACTCTCCCTTTCAGTTGTTGATCTGTCTCTAATTCAGTTCCTCTCTCTAGAAAATATTGGTTCCTAACTCATATTTTTTTTTCCTTTTTAAACTCTTGTTACTTTCAAGAGCAAATCAGATTAGGTCTTCAAGATTCTGCTCGTACTTTGTAAATTTTACGCCTGTATTTTTCAGCAGAGTTGAGATGATTTTTTTTTTTTTTTTTTTCTGTTCTAGTTCAGTTCTTAAGCACTTTTTTAAAAGATTTTTTAAAATTTATTCCTCTTAAACCTCATTATTTGTGTTATGGCTGGCTCAGCCCGCCCTGGGGTGGGGGTGCTCAGCATGTGGTGCCAGGGATCCAGGAGCGGTCACAGCGCTTGCCTTAAGTTTCCTCCGCAGGCGCTTTAGACCACTGAGCCATCTCGCTGGCCCTCTTAAGCACTTTATCTTCATTTTTTCCTACCTCTAGTTTCTGTGATTTGAATCTACAACCTATTTCTTGAAAGATATATATTTTTTTAAGTTAGTAACTAATTCTCCCAAAGGGCATTTATTAGATTTTACCACACTCTTAAACTGGGAGCTGCACATTCTAGTTGTTTCATGTCTACATTCACTGTTACTTTCTTTCATTCAGCTACTCGTGTCTGCATTTAAACTTCTTATTGTCTCTGTACTTGATTCAACACATGGGGGCTTTCAGCTTGTTGAGGCAACACATGTATTTTTTTTCATGATTTAATATTTTTATTGTTTAAATTTAACAATGGTTATATTACATATTTTCATCATCAGATCGGTTTAGATTAATAGATATAGGTATGTAAGATTGATCAAACAATTAAATATTAACACTTTCAATAAACATTAATTGTTTTTTTCTTTTCCCTTTTCTTTTTTTAAAAGTTGACATATTGCATATTGTCCTCACAATAGTTCTACAGAGCACAGTGCGTGGGCATGACCCACCTCCCTATTGATGTTGCTAAGAAGAAAAAAAAAAGAAGAAATGAAAAGAAAATTCTTCTCTTTGGGCTAAGAGGAAGCAGATGCATACACAGTCAAATGTTCTGCAATAGCAGTGGGCCACCAGTGAAGCTTGTAATGTTGGAGGCTATTGATCTAAGCCTCCTAAAGCTCATCTCACCAATCTGGCTCTGTGTTTCATGCATTGTAATTAAGCATTTTTTTTTTTTTTTTTTTTTTTTTGCTGGAACACATGTATTTTTAATGAATAGTTACCACCACATGTTACTCCAGAGCCATACAAAGAGTAACATGTCAACATCTGTTGAACAGCTTAATTTATTTAATCCAAATTCAAATGGTAGCAGAGAACTCAACAGTATAGGACACTCTGTCTACTACTAGAAATAAAAATAGAGATACATCCTGACTTTAAAGCCTTAGCCACCCACACGACCACAGAAGGAAATTGACTCCATCAGTGTAGAAGTTCCACCTTAGCTGGATCTGCTATGCTTCAGCTACATAGTAATATTAAATCTGATACTTAGATACACAGAGACAAATACAAGAACAATTGGACTGTTGCTATGGATAATGTACCCAATGGATGCTACGGAAAATATTTTGACACTGGAAAGATTGTCTTTTTGAGCAAAAAATGTGGTATCTTGTCTCTTCTTTTATTATCACATAACCTTTACCTTCTTTGTGTGTGATAGGAACAACTGCGCTTTACTTATTTCTTCTTATGCACCCTTCCATCATCAGCAATTTTCCCAGCCCCAAAACATTTGAAGAAGTTCAGTTCTTTAATGGCAACAACTATCACAAAGGAATTGACTGGTAAGAAAATAACAGAAACGAGTCCCATTATTAACGTGCTCTGCCCCTGCGCAGCAATTACACATGTATGTGTGGCATCTGCATAATTACAGGATAAATTAGCTATGCTCAACTCTACCACAGTGAATTAGAAATTAATTTATAGTGATGATATGTTTAATCAGTGTTGCCTATAATTTGATTTGGATAGTGCAATAATGATAATATTTTTCTGGTAAGTTAATATGATCAAAGAACATTATGGGATATATTTCATCAGAATTATTCATAAGAATATTTAAGATTCTCTTTAAACACACTATTATTTTGCAGTGCCTAATTTTTTATTAAACACTAATTTGTCTTCACAATGATGTTTGAAGAAACAAATAAATCAACTCATTGCTTATTTTACACTGTGCAACATGTATCTTCATTAACCACATAAATAGTGTGCATTTTGTTACAATATAGGCTGATATTTGTCATGCAAATAATAGCAGAGCATTTCCAAAATCATATCAATTCTGGTCACATGCACCCTTGGAAGTGATTTTAATTAACACTTGATAAATAATGAGAAGCTTAAAGTTATAATATTTTCTATAAGTCAAAAGCTAATAATTTTCATATTGCACATGACCATTACTCTGATGAATTTTTTACATAGTTTTTCCAGGAAAATATGATCCTGATTTTAATTTCCAGTTCCCAGGCATATAAAATAAATCTCATGTAAGGAGACGTTCTCGATATAGACAGTTATGGTAACTTCTGTCATTGTCACATGCATTTGTTTTTGACAAAAGACCCAATCTTTTTAGATGTGGTCAGCAGCAGGGTCAGGAAAGGGCAATCCCAGTAGGCAGATCTGCCTCCCTGTCCTAAGTAGTGATGCATGCACTCTACATTTATAGTATTGCTGTCCTACTGTACTCTTAAAAGGCTAAAGGCATCTCAGAACCATGCACAAACCATTACAGACGGACCAGCAATTTTCTCTTAACTCTGAGTTCCAATGTAACACAGATTGTTAGACAGGAATATAGATGAGATTCTTCAGTGGTCTACATTTGGGAAACGTTACAACAAATGTCAGAGAGGAAAACAAGAGTCTTATACGAATTCTTAATTGTTCTTATTATTTATTTCTAGAATATTTGAGGGTTAGAGAACTGATGAGCTGTAAGGAGGGTTACACACATAATTAAAGCCTTGTACTGAATTAACCTCTAAGCATATTGATTCCACAATCTACACACACAGGAATGTTCTGGCAGCATATGGAGGAGTGAACCTACCGAGGCACCACAGGCTCAACTGGCAGAAAAGATCTGCTTAATGACGCTAGCTAGATCGTAATGTGCTCACATTGCTACGTAAATCACAGACTATGCAGAAGTCAGAAAGGAGAACAGCTCTATTCTTTAATCTGTTTAGTGTTTGATGGCTGTTTTGACTTACATGTCTTTCCGTCTTATGAACTTTAATCTCACCTCAAGAACTTGTGCCTTCAAATCTGCAAGCACACTTCTTTTGTAAAATAATCAGTTAAGCACAATGATGTGTTTTTGTTTGGTGGGAGAGAACAGTATTTCTGAACTTGGCTTTCAGTAGCACTAAATATCAGTTCAAAGCTACAGTGTTTTCTGTGTACTCGTTATCAGCCTACTGATTCCATCTCCTTACTTTCTCTGCCCAAGATAAGTCATTAGAGCAATTAGACTGCAGGTTGTTATCACATTAAGGCACATAGAATACCCACTATTTAAACTGCCTTACAGCAGAATAATTACAAACTAGTGTAAATGAATGTAAAAATATTTAAAGTGCTTATTCATAAAAATGGTGAGAAAAATGGAGAGAAAAAAATATCTCAGGTTAATTATCTCTCTTTGCCTTCAGGTACATGGACTTTTTCCCTACTCCATCCAACATTACAAATGACTTTCTATTTGAGAAGAGTGCTAATTACTTCCATTCAGAAGACGCCCCGAAGCGAGCTGCATCTCTCATCCCCAAAGCCAAGATCATCACTATCCTCATTGACCCCTCAGACAGAGCATATTCATGGTACCAGGTATGAGAAGAGGAAAACACTGCCTTAAGCATCCGGTCATAGCTTGTGTGTAGCTGATGGTAAATCACCAAACTAAAACTCAGACACACTGAAGGGTCAAGTGTAAAAATATTCAAACTAGCTGAAAATATATGTATGAAAAACTGAATATTTAACCATACTGGACAAGGCCTTCCAATCGTAAAATAGAAAACAAAATCATACAACAAAAAATTAACAGGTTGTATCAGCAATTATAAAATGGTGGCATATAAAAATCTGATAAAACTAAAAATCTGTCTGAGGGTATTTTTAGTAAATACAAGATAAGTGACGTAATGTCACGGTTTATAAAGTATTAATTAAAATTGGTAAGTAAATAATAGAATCTCAACAAATAAAGGGGAGAAATGAATAGAAGGCACAATCAGAAAAACTATACACAGAAAAATAGTAGTTTAACAACCATGTGAAAGATGAACACAACAATTAAGCATTTACAAAAATATAAATTATAGTTATAATCTTGGCAAAACCTGTAATGTTTTCTTTTTCTTGCAAAATGTGTGGGTAAACGATCCCATGCATTCAGATAAAAGGGGACATTGCAGAATAGGTTCTGGAAGCTGTTCATAACAGCAAGAAGTATGCAAGATTCCACTAATTGTAATTCCATTTCTGGAGTTGCTCATATCCAAAATTCCAAAGGAAGGACAAACATTTATTCATATCTCAGCACTAGCTATAAAAATAATAACAAAGGAAAGTATAGATGCCCAACAGTTTGGACTTGTGCAGGACTGAAATGGACTATTGTGCAGCTACATTTAATTGTGGGTTTAATCAATAAAATAAAAATTAGAGCAGTGTGCTACTCTAATCCATTGGTAAATATAGATCATGAAGATAATTAGATATTGTACATGTGCTCTGAAGAAATAGTTACTATAAGATCATCTTGGAAGATTAATCATAGGATTTCAGCTGAAGGAAGAGCAGATATTAAGGTCCGAGGGGAGAAGGAAGATGGTCAGGAAGGGGATGCAGCCGAGAGGTCCACCTGGACTGAAATCATGCAGCTGCCAGAGTCTCCTTTTTCAGTCCATGCTTACAGTTCATAATGAATGTACTTAGTATAGGCAGTGGTACATGTACATAACACAGCATAATTCTTCATACTTGATTTCTTTTCACATTCCACTCTCCCCTCTCACTTCTCCCCTGCCCCTCCATTTGTCAACTGTCCTTTAGCAAAAGGTTTATCTCTTTAATTCCTATTATCTTTTATTTTTCTCTTTAGTTTATTTATGGTTTGAGTTTCTCATATGAGAGAAACCATACCATATTCAAACATGTGTGGCTGATTTATTTCACTTAACATAATGAGCACCACGTATACCCATTCTTCTACAAATGATTCAAATTTATCCTTCTTTGTATCAGAGGCATGCTCTGCTGTGTATAAATAGCACATTTTCTTTATCCATGCATCTGCCGACTGATACGGGCTGCTTCTAGGATGTAGCTGTTGTGAATTGAGTGACTAGAGACATGGGTATGCATGGATCACCGTAATAAGAGAACTTTGACACTGGGGGAAGATGCCCAGGATAATGATAACTAAGTGAAATAGAATTTCTATTTCTATTTTTTTGACACATCCCTATACTGACCTCCATATTGGTTATTACTAGGTTACACTCCCAGCAACACTGTAGAGGGGTGTCTTTCCCCAGGGCCTCACCAGCATTTGTTTTTATTTGACTGCTTGATGAGAGTCATTCTTTCTAGAGTAAGCTGAAATCTCGGTGTTGCAATATTTGCATTCAGTTTTTGAGCAATAAAAAAGCCTTTGAAAATGGCGACCATTGTCTGATGACCAGATTTTAAGTATTAGAAATTTTCCTTGGTTTAATTACCTATTTGTTTAACACCTGCATGGTCTTACAACCAAGACACACTGTTTGGACTTAAAACTCATCTGCATTCAGACTTATGACCCATATATTAAAAACAATACAAAATAGAAAAAGACATCATTAAAGAAGATACAAGATTTCACTAAAACAAAGCAATAGGAATTCAACAATGGTTGTTATATTAGATGATGCTATCTTCAAATGGGTTGTTTAGATTACTAGATGTAAATGGCCAAGTTTCATTTAAACAAATAAAACAATAACAAAGAAATGGCAAGCAATTAAAGATGGAAAATGAGTTAAAAAAAAACATTAAGCATTAACTGCTCCTTTCAAAAGACCAGCAGAAATCTACCATACAATCATCCAAACTATTCCCCACATATACTTAAACATGTATTTTTCCCTTGTTCTTCTGTCTTTTCTCATCGCCCAAGATTTTCCTTCCCATTAAACAATTTCTTTCCCTTTCACCACATCTGTTGTACGTTTTAGATTTTCATTATTCTTTCAGGTTCTCCCACTAGCAAGATAGTACAATTTTGCATGTGTAGATCTGATTTATTTCACTTACCAATGCAGACTCTAGTTTTCATCCATTTATCCATAAAAGCCCCTAATATATTAGTTGTTATAGCTAAATAATACTCCATTGTGTATAAATACCATATCTTTTTTATCCATTCATCACTTGATGTGCATCTGGGCTATTTCCAAGATGACAAATTGTAGTGCTAGATACTTGGATGCACATATATCACTGTGGTATGATGATATCAGCTCTTAGCTAACTTCAATGGGACCTCTCATCCGAGCTTTTTGAGGAATCTCCATAATAATTTCCATGTGGTTGTACTAGCCTGCACTCTCACCAACTGTGGAGAAGGGTTCCTTTCTCCCCACAGACTCTCCAGCATTTATTGGTTTACTTCTACATGACAGCCATTCTTTCCAGCATAAGATGGTATCTCAGCATTGTTTTAGTTTGTATCTCTTGGATGACCAATGATGTTGAACATTTTCTCATATATTTATTTGCCATTTCCATCTCTTCATTTGTGAAATGTATATTGATCTCAGATGTCCATTTTTGGTTTGGGTCTTTGAATTTTAGAGGCTTGAGTTTATTATTATTATTCTTTATGTGTTCTATATAGGAGTCCTTTGTCTGATGGACTGTCTGCTATAATTGTGTCCCAGTTTGTGGGTTTTCGTTTTACTCTGTTGCTGTTTTTTTTTTTTTTTTTTTTTTTTTTTTTTTTTTTTTTTTTTTTTTTTTTTTTTTTTTTTTTTTTTTTTTTTTTTTTTTTTTTTTTTTTTTTTTTTTTTTTTTTTTTTTTTTTTTTTTTTTTTTTTTTTTTTTTTTTTTTTTTTTTTTTCATATTGTCAAACTTTTTAAAAAGATGTGATCTTATTTGTTGATTCTTTGAAGTATTTCCTGTGCCATTTGATTTTTGTCCAGGAATTCTTTACCTACCCTGATGTTTTTAAGGTTTTTACATACTTTCTCTTCAGAAGATTTGATGTTTCAATTTTAATATTTAAATTTTTCATCCACTTTGATGGTACTTTTGTGCATGATGATAGTCAAGGACTTTTGGTATGTGGAAAGCCAGCATTCCAGCACCATTATTTAAAGAGCCTAGTTTCTTCCAATGAATATGTTTGGTCCCTTGGATAATGAGGCTGAATATGCTTGTAGTTGTTTCTGCACCTTCTAATCTGTTCCATTGCTCTTCAGGTCTGTTTTTAAGCCAGCACTGTGATGATTTTATCACAGTAGCTTTGTAGTACAACTTCAGGTAAGGATTGTGATACATTCTGCATTTCTTTTGTTACTTAGGACTGCTTTTGCTATTCTAGGTCTCTTTTGGTTCCAGATCAGTTTTAGGATTTTTTTCTGTGAGGTATACTAATAGTATTTTAATTGAGATTGAATTAAATTTGCATAAAAATTTTGCAAGTAGGGCCATTTTTACAATGTTGGTTCTGCCTATCCAGCAACAAGGAACATCTTTCCATTTTCTGAAATCCTCTTCAATCTCTTTTTTCAGAGTACTATGATTTTCTCTGTATACGTCTTCTACTTCCTTTATGAGATTGATTCTAAGTATTTCATTTTTGTATGTGTTACTGTGAAAGACATGGCTTCCATAATTTCTCTCTGTGTGCTTCTTGTTACAATCCATCTCTGTGTTGTTGTTTTACAGTCCTATACATCTTGCTGATAGAGCCCTAATGTCTTTTTTATATAGTTCACCTTATATATACAGTATTGTAATTTTTTCTGATAGTACTGTATAGTATAATTGCCACTTTATATACTATTAAACAATATAGCACAACATAAGAATTATACAAGTAAAAACAAAGTTATTAAGCTAGAAATTACTTTGATTATTTTGTTGCTTTGAATATTGTAATGTAGATATTATATACAATTCCATAGCAACTCATTCATTTAATAACCCAGTGATGGGAACTCAATCTTTCAAAGAGGAATAACTGTATATTATTTGCTGTTTAAAGAAAGGATTACAGTAGGACAAATGAGCATTCATTTGTCAAAGTACAAGTAAAGTCACAGTAGCAGTAAAGACTACTATGTGGTCTTACTCAGAAGGGGAGATTTTTCTAGGCAAAAAGAGTAAGTGAACATTTCTTCATTGTTTTGTTTGTTAAAAATAGTGTTTCACTGCACAGTGCAGGCTGGTTTTAAACTCACTTTTTACCCAGGTTGTTTTCAACTTTCAGTGACTCTCCTCCCTCAGCCTTCTGAGCACTGAGATTATGCACCACCGTGGTGGGCTGTGAGTAAGCAAAACCTGAAGAAAATAAAAGGTATTAGTGAGTTTTTATGGATAGAAAGCAATAGAACTTGATGAGGAAGTATCAACAATCACCAAGTTTCCTTCCAAGATAACTATAACATGGCCATGTGTTCTCATGCCACAAGAAACTCTGAAAAAAAGATACAGGAGCTCTCTTCAGAAAGGAGAATTTTGAAATGGAGCATTCAGAAACAGCCATCATGATACACAGATCCCTCCAGCACTCAGAACGGTAGGGTTTGCTGGACTCTGGAATGACATTTGAACCAGAAACAAGAATTTGTGAATCAGACACATATGGGGAAATCAACCGAGGAGAGTTTAGAGATTAAGAGCAGATAAGGCAGCAAGAGAGACACATAATAAAATCAGTGGAAGAAATACTCCAGTGGCCCTTCGGTTAGTGCATGAGAGACACAGAGAAGAAATCCAGACTCCATCTATACTGAATTCAAGAGGAGGCCAACTGAAGGACCTGACAGTGCCAGAGATCCCAAGAACTCAAACAATCAAGCAAAACAAAACCGGAGCTATGTTCATTAGACTGAAAGACAGAGCAGGACATGGAGACCTCAGCAATAGAGCCAGGTGGATTTCATTGAAGACCAAGGAAGAGGGAGGAAGACACAGAGGAAAACTTTGCAGAAGACCCCAGTAGTGTGAGTTTGAAGGGGAAAAACAAGACATAGGCTTAACATATGGGAATTAAAATGAGTGCAGTGTGAGCTTGTTATGAGCTGGTGATGCCAGTTAAGATGAAGTGTTTCTCATGAATAGAAAAAGTACAGGCCCAGAAAACAGAAGGACTAACCGACCCAGAGGAGCTCCAGGGAAGGATGGTGACAGTAAAGAGTTAATAAACAGAATTATCATAACATAAAATTAAATACATACAATTAAGAAAAAAACTTAATAAAATATAATTAGCACAGTGTTTCTGATCTAATGCTATTATTTATTTAAGCATTAAATAACAAACTCTAAAGATTAGTCTTATACTATTAGAATTTTAATGTTTTTATAGATCTGAAACACTCATGATGTGATATAAAATAACTGATTCCTAACGGTGGCAGAATCACAACTACAAGAATTATTGTGGTGATCATCCACATCGACAGTTGAAGAAAAAGATGAACTCCATTCATAGATTACTGAAAATAAAGAGACATTTTGAAAAAAAGAAAAGGGGAAAGGGATTGAAATAATTAAAATGAATGGCATGAAGTTGAGCACAGAAATATAAAATTGAAAGGGCCAGCCAAGTAGCTCAGCAGATGAAAGCACCTGCAGGCAGGCATACAAGCCAGGAGTTTAATCCCCAGGACCTGCTGTGCCAGCCCTGTCCAGGGCATACTGAGATGGCAATTGAGACTAGGCATGGTGGCACATGCCTATAATCTCAGCTCTTGGGAGGCTGTAAACAGGTGAATCACTACAAGTTCGATCTAGTAGTGAGACCCTGAACACCTTGTAGTCCCTTCCCTAAAAAATACAAAATAAATAAATAATACTAAAATTGTCTATAGGAGTGAAAACTTTGATGGTATATGCCTGTAATCTCAGCATTCAGGAGGCTGAGGCAGGAGGATGGCTTCAAGTTTGAGACCAGCCTGGGCCACAAAATGAGTTCAAGCCCAGCCTGAACTGCATGTTGAACCCTGTCTCAAAAAAGACAGACATACAAAAAAATCCATAGTGATAGCCCAACTGAAATTGATGACTTTGGGTTATAGTGATAGTAGTGTATATGTACAAACTTCCAAATATATAAAAGTGCACTTGATATATGTATGTGCTTAATGCATATGGAAATCAATGCCCAAGTAAAAAAGACAAATTAAAAAAATTTTTTTCTTCTTTATTTTTTACATTTCAAAATTCCTTCAATAAACATACATTACTGAGAAATACAAAATATGGTATTGCAGTTGAGATTAAAATAGTTGGGGATGCCAGTGAACCACTTGGATTGCATGAGCGCAGGAACCCAATGTGTGGATTGGAATGTGTGACTCAGTGCTTCTCATGTGATACAAAAGAGCCCCAAATCTTTCTCACTTTATGAAATTTCATAGTGCAATGCAAGATAAATTTATTTTTTAAAGATACCAAAAGCATTAAGATGGTAAGCCTTAATCGTAAGCTTTGAATTAAAATATTTGGAGTAATGTTGAAGATTTTTCAAGCAGAAAGCACTGTCACTAGTGTGGTTATAAATGAATTTGATTTTCACATAGATCAAACCATTTAAATAAAATGAATCCATATAATGTGAATGCTTCTCTGTGCCTGATATTTTAAATGAATTCTTTGAAAATATAGGTTTGAAAGGACTTATTTTTTTCTGATAATACTTTTTACTGCCATATTGTTGAGAACAGGGCCCCGAAGTGCTCCACATTTCAAAATAATGTAGCCTATTACTTAGCTAGTCCTGTCTGCTCAATAAATACCATAAATTCAAAACTCAGCAGGTGTAATTCAGAAACTCCCACAAATGTCACCTTGCACTGTAATTTCTACCCCACATTTTTATAATGGACCTCACAATGGAACTAAAGCGCTATTTTTTCCTATAAAATATGTCCCTTTGTGACTTCCTGGTCACACTTTTATGCTAATCTTCTTAGGTTCAGGAAAATAAAGAAAAGTTGGTGCTAAACTGGTATAAGTCACTGTCAAACTGATTAACTACAGTTCCATATTTACTCCTTCTGTAAAAATTTTTGCATTATTTGTACAGTATGAACCTGATGTTTATAATTGTTGTTTAAATTATGTCATTTCTGCATATTTTAAGTGAATTATATATTTATACATATTAAACATAATTTAGCAGATTATGTAACCTGAATATAGTCACCAAGTCAATTAACATATAATAGTAAGACTTTTTTATTATTCCCACCAATCTTCCACTGCTAGTTACTTTTAACCATGCACCACTGCTTGAATCATTGTTATTTTTCCCTGAGTTGCTTCCAGCTAACATACCCACCCTATTATTGTAAAATAGGGTCAAAATTTGATGTGTGTCTATCCTTATTCTTCACTGAAATTTTTTCAGTCTGTCTTTTAGATAACTTTCAATACAAATTCTTTTATATGCACACTTAATCTACCCTCCTTCAGACTTAACTAGTAGAACAAAGTTTTTAGGTATCCTGTTTGTTTATTTTTTCCCAATTATTAAAATTGTCAGGACATTTTAGATCAATAGCTTCACTCACTGACAAAAAGTTCTTTCCTGTGTCAGTCAGAACTAATCTGAGTGACCTGCTTATCATAAATGAAGAACTTACACCTCTGCTCAGATATATAAATTTGTTACACTCTATTCCTTTGGCCTCTTCTATGTGAGATTTGATTTCCTTGAAGACAATGTGTGTGTCTTACTCATCTCTTATCTGCAGAATATATTGCTGTTCTTTGTTCTAGAAAGATGCCTAATAAATGGTCATGGAATTTCATTGATGTGGAGTGCATCTCTCCTTGAGTTGGGCTTTCTCCTCATTGACCTACAATGGCTTGATGTGATGATTCAGAAGAGTCGGTACTGAAATTAGGAATGAAGCCATATCTGGGAATTAGTAGGCTTAGAGAGTGAAAGGACCGCGTGAGCGGCAACGTGAACCTGACAGCTAAACAAGCATTAGGAAAGACGTCTGCTTTCAGGCCCCTGCAGCACCTGCTACACAGAGAAATTGAAGAAGTGTCAGAACCTTGCAGGAGGGGCTGCAGTGAAACAATAGGCGAAGGCATGTGCACGCCCTCTCCTGCCCATCTAAGTCTCTTTTCATCCAGCTTGATTTGTCCGCTCCTTGACATCATTTCACTGCTAAGCGGACATGTGAAGAACGTCCCTGCACTCTATCTCTGCTCTAAACCTAAACATCCTGCACATAAACGTAACCACAATCTTCATGTCACTTGATATGAACACAATGCTTTGAAATATTTAAAACCATGTGCCAATGCTCATTTTTTTATTCTAAAGAGAAAATCACAAACAAAAACTAGGTTAAATAACAAGAAAAAAGACAGAAACAAAGAAATGTAAGACAGTACAAATGGTATAGAATTGCAGAACAAGAATGGGATATTAACAATGGATGTTATATCAAGTATTGTGATTGTCACATTTGTTGCTCAAAATTCCTGATATAGATATATAAGATTGAGCAAAGGATTAGATATTTATTCTTCCTTTCAATAACCCTAACTTTTTTCCTTGTTCTTTTTATTTATCATTTTAAAAATGTATTTTAAAGGAAGTAAGATAGATAAGACATTAAAGATAGTGTACATTGAAAAGGACAAGATGAAAGGTTTTCAGCTGCAATTGATAGACTGCACATTTGCGTCCTCAATGTAGTTGCTCAGATTACAGACATTATTATATATAGAGTTGGTCAAAGCAAAAATTTAAGCCAGGTAGTTTTTTCTAACCAATTCCTTTATCATCTTTTAAAAACAATTTTACTATTATTTTGTGAAATAGACACACAGCTCCACAAACACTAAAAAAATTCCAACAACTTCACACTTGACATTTCTGTTTGCAGCACCAGAGATCACATGAAGATCCAGCTGCCTTGAGGTTTAATTTCTATGAAGTTATTACAACAGGGCACTGGGCCCCATCTGACTTAAAAACTTTGCAGAGGAGATGTCTTGTCCCAGGGTGGTACGCAGTCCACATTGAAAGATGGTTAACCTACTTCGCTACTTCTCAGGTAATGCTCCGAGAATTAGCATTCACTGTTTACTACGTCATGGCTGTGTCGCACTGGCGAATGAAAAATGTGAGTCAGTATTTCCACAGATAGCAGCTTATCATTAGAGATGCTAGTAATGAAGGAAAAGTTGTGAATTTTTACATTTTTAATTTTACTAATTATTTTTGGTATTGGTGATTCAATCTAAGGCCTTCACTCTCCATTGCATCTCAAGCCCCCCCCCTTTTTTTTTTTTTAAATTCTGAGACAGGATCTTACTAAGCACTAATTACCAAGGCTGGGTTCAAACTGGGGATCCTTCCTTCTATTTCAGTGTTCAAGATAGTTGGGCTTACAGGTGGCACCACTTTCCCTATAAGTTTTGCTAAATGGCTCTAGCATATATTCTTGCTATCTTCTCTTTAATGTAGCTTGCCTTTAAGTGAGACCTATTTGCCAAAAGTTGAGAAGGACTTTTTTTTTTTTTTTTTTTCTGGCTCAGGCTGCCTTAAGGGTGGGTCAGGTAAGGCTTGTGGAGCTGGGGATCAAACCTTGTTCCCCTGTACCTGACTGCTTTTCCCCAAGCAGGCGTTTAAACAACCAAGCTAAACTGCAAGCCCTCTCCGTGAGACTTACTTCAAAAAGAGAAGTCACGTGATTTTCAGACAGAAACTTGAACCCAGAACAATTCCTTAGACGTAGCTTGCAGAAATCGATATATGGAGCCCAGCCTGTTGCCCGTCTTGGGGCAACTTGCTGAGCTAAGGACGGAATGTGCTCCAGCACTCTTCTGTCACATTGGGAAGTGTTGTCACAGCTCCAGAAATGTAGGGGAGAACTGTAATATAAAGATCTCAGGAAAGATAAGTATTCATTGTCACTCAGGCCAGTTAAAGCCTCGGCAAGTGGACTTCAACATTGGTTTCATTTTTAAACATTCCTCACGCAAATATGATATTCTAGGGTAGTGAAGCAAGGTCATAAAGTCAGGCACCCACATTATCCTGATCCCCTGTCACAGTCTGGAAGAACAGATGGGTTATCATCTAAGCCCACGCCTCCAAGGTGAGCTCATGGGATTCGGAAGAGTGGGTAATCGCTCTACAGATGGAAAAATCAAGGGAGTGTCTATCTTTATTTCTGATGTAGAGCAAAGGAAGTCAGGGGCTTTAACTCATTAACTCACATAGACACATGAAACAGTTGCCCATGGCAAGCTTTAGTTATTGTTAATGTGGAAGGATACAAGAATCGTAAACAACTGTTTTAAATAGTGCATGTTTTCTTCCTATTGAGACTGACCTAGTTAAATGCCATGCCAGGTCAAGGGAGGCACTCAGTTCATTCAATTTAGTTTTGTTTCTCCTAAGGTGACTGTCTTTGACTTCACAGTTGCTAATTATTGATGGACAGCAGCTGAGATCTGACCCAGCTACTGTGATGGATGAAGTCCAGAAGTTTCTGGGAGTTACACCTCAGTATAATTACTCTGAAGCGTTAACGTGAGTCTGTTCTCATGCTTGATTTCATTTCAATTATTTGCCATCATAAATTATCACTGGTAATGATATAACATCATTAATACTATCTATGAATTTCTGCATGATTTTGCTACTCAAGAGCAGTCAAAGCAATATCATTCATGTAGTGTCTCCTTTCTAGTACCAGGAATGCTGTATCCTTAGAAAATATCATACATATTTTCTCTTAGGATAAGTTTTCCTACTTGTCAACTTTTTCCCAATATCAGTTTACTTAACTAAACTTTCTACATACCTGTCTGTGCAGGAAGTCCTACAAATTGTCCTAGAAATTAAAGGTACAAAGGTGAAAAAAGTGTAGCGTCTTCTGAGTAATTAATTTATAACTTAGAAATTAAGTACCAGTGACCATCATTTCTTCTGAAACAGATCAACATTTGGGTAGAATTAGGCAAGAAGTACATGTATGTCTTTTTCTATATTTACTACATTATTTTATTTATTATTTTTTTCTTGTTTCAGAACCTTTGTTTATTCACTCATTTTCATGGCCAGCTCAGCCCACCCTGAGGGCAGGGCTGGCGCAGCATGTCGTGCTGGGGGTCGAACCGTGGTCCCTAAAGCCACCCAAGCTTTCCTAAGCAGGTGCTTTAGACCACTGAGCCATCCCGCTGGGCCCCTGTGTGTACAATTCTTACACAGCATCTGCAAATAAAAGTTTCATAAAATTGTCATGTAACCTACCATTCTTCAGAAGTAATAGTTTTCTGTGTTTAATGTCTTTCAAATACACAGGGAAGAGCAGGAAGCTTTCCCAAGCAGACGCTTTAGGCCACTGAGCCATCCTGCGGGCCCTATATTTACTAAATTATTTACAAGCAAACACAAGTTTCTCTTTTTTTGCATATGCCAAACTTGCTGGCATATGACAGCTACTAGTGTGTTCTTATGTTCCCGCATTCTTTGACTTAGGAATCAGGCTATAGCAAGGGTGGCCAGCCTTTGCTCTTGACATCTGAGACTGCAAATAAGAAGATTTGAGTCTCTGAGTATGATTACAATGGCTGCTGACTGAAATCATCTGGAAATCTCTTTGCTTAGCTATTTGGATCCTGGATGACAGGACTGTTCATGCAGCCTCTGTCATAGGATACTAGGCTTTCTCCCAGTGCAGCAGCTTTGCTCCAGAAAGGAGCCTAGGTCAGGGAGCCTGTGCTCCAGCCTCAGAGTCTGTGGCCCAGACTTGCAAGTCACACAGTATCACTTCCACAGTGGTCACTAAATCCAGTCCAAATCCAAAGCCAGGAAATGATGGCTGTAGGATACAAGCCATCCTACAGAAGTGCATGAGGAATAGGAGATACAGTCGTCCTCATCCTGGGAAAATAAAACCATACATCCAAATGTATGAAAATGAGGAAAAGAAGCAAAGTAACAAAAAATAAAACCTACAAGCAGCCGGGAAACTTCAAAAGTGTTTACTTAGGAAAGACTTACACACGGTCTGATTTAAAGCCGACAAAATTCTAATAAGCCTGGTTGTATAATTTCCGAGTTCACAGCAGATTAAACTCAGCAATTAGACAATTAGAGAGGGTAATGGAAGGACAGGAAACAGTAATAAGATTGGGCTGTTCTTCATCCACTAACTAACACAACCCTAATGAAGTTTTTACCTTCACGTGGAAATAACACAAGGCCTGCCCCGTGACTTAAGTTGACAAAGCTTCCTGTAATGTGCTTTGCATTAATAGTTTTGATGCGGACCTACCTTCTGCTGATTTCCAGCTGGGTTTAGATGATTGTTCTATTGTGTTTACTACAAATGGTTGCTTATGGTTCAATAAACATTCAAAATCGTGTTTTTAAAAAAGAAATTACAAATAACTTCAAACACATGGATTTTAACACATCTCACGTATCACAAAAAATAATAACTATAGTGGTGTTTAGTGTAGTAAAAGTTAAGTAACAACTCATGTCCTAAAGTTACCTGTTACTTGATAATGGATTCATACATTGATTAAAAATTTTAATGCATACTAAAACAAAACGATAAAATAAGGTACTGATCTATCTTAGAAAAGACAAATATCTTTTGTTACTTACCATGCATAAAAATCATCAGTGCAATAAACGAAGTTAAGGCAGCAAAATAATGTAGATTAAAGGTTATGACAACCCTATCTTTAAGAACAGATTTCAATATTGTAGATGCCCTTCCTATGGTTGTATTAAGTTCTGTCTCCTAAAAGCTTCTGTGGAGAGTTAGGGAACATTACAGCCCACCCTGAGACCTCTACACCACTCAAGAGCAAAAGGGTTGCTCTCACGGAGTGGATAAATATTGCAGCTTTGTAGCCAGTGCTGTATTTCACCTTAATGCAGTTAAATATTCTCATCCTGAGGCAGAAAATGCTGTTTAGAGACACCGTTGTACTGACTCCCCCTTCTCATTTCACACGATGTGCTGAATTGTTTTTCCTCTTGGGAAATTAATGAAAACTAAAGAAAGGACTGTGAGAGGCAAGGAGCAGATTGAAAAGTTCAGGTTGGAAATGACTCTGTCTTCCTCTTATCCATTTAACTAGTGATGTATTTAATTTTAATTGATAACATGTAGGAGGACAACTTGCACTGCCAGGATCAGGTCTCTAATAATAGGTTAGGCAAGGAACTGTGAAGAAACATTCCCCCTCACCCTAAATGGGTCCACATATGTGCAGAGGCAAATTACAGGTGCACCGGTATTACAGGAATGGGCCCCGGGCAACAAAATATTCTGCAACTAATTAACTTTACATCCCAGTCAATTATGCTTCCTCCTTCTAAAACATCTGCTGAGCAACAAAAATGCAAACCTTTTGATGTTTTATGCACACAGCAAGTCTCACAGCAATAAATTTAAAATTTCCTTTCTTATTTGGTTCATTCTTTCCTTTTTTCTCTCTTGTTAATTCCAAACAAAAGTTCATAAGTTCTTTACTCTAAACAAAATAATTAAGCCACACATCCTTTCTTTTGTAACCGAATATAGCCAAGGGAGCAAAACAACATTCAAACTTTCCTTCAGAGCACCGGAGCTGAATCAGCTGATAGGATTCACCAGCCTCGAGGAAATGAAGGAAAGGGTGTCTGGTCCTCCACTCACCACTGGTGCTGCCTGGGTCTAATGCTGTCTTCAGCCAATGGAACACGTCATCCCTTTACACTTTTGGCTTCTATTTTGAAAAGTGTAAACATATTTGTTGCTTTGTGTTTGCTTTGTAGTTTAGGCTGGCCTTAAACTTCCTAGGTAGCCCAAAATGGCCCCAAACTCAGAGAGATCTTCCTGCATCAGCTTCCTGGCTGCTTGGATTACAGTCGTGTGTCCCCATACCTGGAAATGCTTTGAACAATAAACAAGGTTACTTTTTTTTTAAGTACTTTTCTAAATTGGGATTAATTATGGTTATTTCAGAGGCATGTGCCTATATTACATTTGACCTCTTTAAGACGCACTACTGAGCAATTTCAAAAAAATCTATCAGGAAATCATACCCTTAGATAATAATATATTTTAAAGGTCCTTTACTTATTAGATATCCATTCCTTGATGTTTTTATGGATTCCTAAATAAAATATGAAACTTACATTAATAATTGCAATCTATTCACTCTGTGGGTAATTGCTTTTGACACGCAAAGACTTCTCAGCTGGAGCAGGTCCCAGCTATTGATTCTTTCAAGTGTTAAGCGTGTATTTTGATTTTTGTCCGTGAACTGTTTGCCTACCCTAATATCTTCAAGATTTCCTCCCACTTTCTCTTCCAGGAGAGTGCCAATAACCCACTACAATTATGGAATATTGGACTATGTATCAACTATTTTCTCTTAGTTCAATGAGAAGAAATTTTTATATCAATAGTGATTAGAAAAAAATTTCATGTCTTCATCCTGTGCTCTAAATATCTACTATGAGGACAACACTGTGCATTGTATCAGTTATTGGGAATGTACTACTAACGTATTTTGAAACTGCCACATTGTTATTTCTTATTAAAAATTATTAAAAATAAAAACATAAATAAAACATAAATATGCCAAAAAATTATTCCAATCTAAAGACCTGTCACACTTTTTTTTCTTTTTGAGATAGGGTCTCACTATGCAGTTCAGACTGGCCTTGAGCTCACTTTTGTAGCCCAGGCTGGTCTCGAACTCCCACTGATCCTCCTGCCTCAGACTTCCACCTGCTGGGATTACAGTCATGCGCCACCATGTCCAGCTACATTTTTAAAAGTACAGTACAACTGCTTAAAAATTATACAATGAAGAGCCGGGCGTGGTGGCGCATGCCTGTAATCCCAGTACTTAGGAAGCTGAGGCAGGAGAATCAGTGTGAGTTTGAGACCAGCCTGGGCTACAAAAGGGAGCTCAAGGCCAGCCTGAACTGCACAGTGAGACCCTGTCTCAAAAAGACTAAAAAAAAAAAAAAAAAATTATACAATGAGATATAGTTTCTTTAATATCAATTAACCTTTCTATAATCAGTTGAATATCTTTTGAAATAAATTAAATCAAAGCAATGAACATACAAAAATATATTTTCTTCATCTAAATCAATGGCTAAAAATTCTATATACAATGCATACTTATGGTATGTTCATCTATTGTAGGTTTGATCCCCAAAAGGGCTTTTGGTGTCAACTACTGGAAGGAGGAAAGACAAAATGTCTCGGAAGAAGTAAAGGCCGAAAGTACCCACCCATGGATCCCGAGGTATTATTTTCCTAATCTGTATCACTCTGGCAAAAAAATCTGTGCACATATCTGTCTTAAAACTTGTAGCAAAAATTTGCTTTCTTTTTCTGCTTTCTTTGCAGTCAGTAGTTTATGAATCTTGGGTGGGGCTATTGCTCCATGCCTGTGCACTCTACTTAGCTCAATTCCCAGTGTAAGAACAGAGTTTATGCAGCTAAGCAATGATAAATGCATCAAGGGTTAATGTATAGCCAAAGAAACTTTTTTCTTGTATTGTAAATCAAATATAAATACTCAGTGAAAGTAAGTCCTTTCCAAACGTACAAATTGCTTATACCATTTACCAGAAAAGGTGATTTGAAATAAAATATGCAAGTACAATTATTATAGGTTCAACATATAGGCGTTTACACCATCCATGACACATTGAAGTAATACAGAGAATACAAGAACCAGTTATGAAACCAGACCTATTATATAATGCATAAGTTCAGTATGGTCAATGATTTATAATTGGAAACACAGAAAACTACAAAAAGAATAAAGAAAACAATGGTAGTAGACGGGAAGATATGTGAAGAAAACGTGTCACTATTAGACTAGTGTGGGAACCCAGCAAGAAGGCAGCTGCCAGGTGCCATGAGCATCTCTGCCACACCAAGGGGAGCACAGAGAAAACACAAGTGGTTCACGTGTTACCATGGAGACAGAAGTACCAGAAAGTCCTTAAAGTGTGATTTTGAACTCAGCGATTTCAAAAGGGTTTCAGAAATCATTTTAACCCGGCAAAAACAAAAACAAAACCCCTGTTGCTCTCCCTGCTCCTGTGAGCATCTTATTGCAAATTTGAAGTGTTTACAATCTGGTGTAAGGAAAGAAATATAATGAGATGCTGGGTAAATGGTCCAAGATGAAATCCAGTTATCTTAGACCAATTTTCATAGTGTACACAAAAGTTGCTAGGGAGTTTAATGAAGAAAGAGATCCATTTGTATTAAAATATTGGAAAGGGCTTAGGAAAGATGGTGGCACATTGAAGACAATGATGAGATGGATAAAACGTTTGTGACCACTGCTATCTCTACCACAGGGGAAAAGGACTCAGCATCATTCTTTGACCAGGGAGAAAACTTGTGTTCACTGGGATATAATATGAAAAAGTGATATCAAGAAAGAAAAGCCAATTTTATACATTCTGCTTTCCAGGAATTTGTACAAATAAATGTTAGGCATGAAACTAAAGCCATTGATATATTTGATAATTTTGAAACCATTAGCCTATTATCAGTCAAGCTCTGCAGTTTGACCAGAAGTACAGAAATTAAAAAAAAACAAAACAAAACCCTAAGTTCCATGGACTTTATAATATTTTGCAAATAAAAGCTCTGAATGATTATAAAAGCGTAATTTTGTCCTGAATAAATATAGAAAATATTTATGTAATGTGACGAGTTATACCCTTGCAACCATGAATTTCCATTTTATGATTTTTGATGATCATCTTACATTTATATTCAGTAGGCTGATTTTAAAGGAAATATATGCATCTTCACCTTGTTAGTGCCCATATAGACTTTTGTTCCCTCTGAATCCCTACCTCATTTCTCATTACAGCTCTGCTCTCAGTTTTTTCTCTGTGTGGCCAGCATGACTCCTGCCATATATGTGCACTGCAATGGTAGATAATCCACGTAGGACAAACCTGAATCTGTTTCTGTTTACCAGCTAGACTTCTGCCACAATTTTCAAATGGTAAAACAGAAGCAATAGTTGAAAAATAAGGACTATGTTATAGACACCCACATTACAATAAAAATTTTTAAGAATATAGATTATGTAATTGTGTTTGACAAATTAATAACTTTTTCAAGTCTTCTTCATCCTTTTGTTTTACAGTCCAGAAATTTCCTCTCTGACTACTACCGAGACCACAATGTGGAACTGTCCAAACTACTGCACCGACTGGGACAGCCTCTGCCGTCCTGGCTGAGACAGGAGCTGCAGAAAGTGAGATAGCGCTGAGACCAGACCATGCCTCTGGACATACTTTACTCTTGAGTAGAAAAACACATGCCCCATGACTTTACTCCTTAATGAACTTGTGGTTTTCAACAGAAGAGTCTGAATAAATTTCCTTCAGTCTTTTTCATAAAATGAAAGTAGTTATATATGCACGCATTGGCAATTAACATCAATCCCTGTGTAAGCTGTTCAGAAAAAAAATGTGGAGTTTTGTGGCATTAAGCAGTTTGTAGCTTGGGGATTATCATACAACTCAACTCCTCTGTTAGCCAGAAGATTTCAGAAAATCAGTGTATGACTAAAAATCCTGGTGATATGCAACTGACCAATTAAAAATAGGAAAAGATAAGGATTGAAGTATGTGTAAATGAGGCTAGTAGTAATTTAATATCTGAATTAAGGGTTAACACTTTACCCTAGATGAAAAATAATTTTGCTGTTTTATTAAAAGAAATCGCCTGGTGTGCCGTGCCGGCCCCACCCCCAGGACACGCTGAAATGGCGACTGACAATGGGCATGGTGGTGCGTGCTTGTAATCCCAGTGCTTGGGAGGCTGAAAATGGGAAGATCACTTTGAGTCCAATCTACGTAGTGAGACCCTGCAGACCCTGTCTTACATACAGAAAAAAATAAATTTAGAGCACATGTATTTTCTTCTGCTTTCCTTTATTGAATATTTTGACTTGCTAAAAAGTTTAAAGTTGTAGTCTACATGGTTTTCATTTGTATTTCCCCTTGTATGACAGGAAATATTATTGATCCTTTAACATTGCTGTTTCATCTGACAGAAAATGGGATTCTCAACGAATCTGGCATTATGATTCCAATGAAATCTGTTACAGAGTGTTTTGGGAAAAGGAGAGTTTAAATTGGCATAATATCACTGCCATGTATAAGATGGTCTTTAAATGGGTACATCCTGATCTTACTGTACTGCTAATCTATATATTTCAACTCAATCATGATATAATATTTATATACATTTTTCACTCTGGAAGCTAGAAATAAAAAGCTTTATTGATACAATATGAAATGAAGACACCAAGATATGTGTGTTGGTATACTGAAGCAATGCACCTTTAGTGTAGTGTATGTCAATCTTTTCAAAGCATGGATTTTTTAAAAAAATATGTACTAGTACATCTACTATTGTAGAAGATTATGTTTTTAATGTCTATTTTGAGAAAGAAATACAATCTAAAACTTACCTCTTTAAACATCACTCATACTCCAATTAGAACCAATCCTTCCCTCGTGCCACCCAAAATTAATTTCTAGAGGAGTGATGGTCTTTGTCTTAGAGTTATAGACTCCTATCCTATTTGCAGGTTGTTGTCATGTTAGTTGAGTCTTTATCTCATTTGTCAGTGATGATATATTAAGGCTTTGTTAATCTTCCCAGTGATACATGAAGGTAAAATTTCAATGGAACAGTAAATCAAACTGACTTTGGTAACACTAGCTATCAATCCATCTGTACACGAGAGTAACTTTTCTATAGGCTGCAAATAAAATGGTATTTCTTATAATTTGAGAAACTATGCTTGCAATAATTCAGTATCAAGTCTAAGACTTTACTTATTTAACTTTTGCTGCTTTAGGCAAGCAAATCAAATTTGGGTATTCTGATAAAGAATCAAGGTTTTTAGATTATTTAATGTGAAAATTGATCATTTAATTTATTATTTTTGTTTATTTTTCTAAAGTTGTTTTCTCAGTAAAGCTAGAAGCTGTTGTCTTTTCAAGATATGTGACATTTTTCCTGGGAATCCATATAGTTCCTGCCTACATTCATATTCTTTGGTCAACTTGGGGCCCCAATTATCTGTGCTGGGTTAGATGTGAGCCTGGTACTCTGAGAAGCAGAATGTTTAGATGGAATCTCACATTTAGGGGTGTAACTTATGGCTGGAGATATTCATACTTGCTAAAACTGATAGGTCATGATTTTCCATTAAATCGGCACATTTTCAATAATGTAAACTTTTTTCTGCATTTTCTCTCTGTAGATTGTCATTGATCACACCTGACAGAAACTTTCTCTAAACATCACCCCTCTCAGTCCAGCCAGATAGCTCAGTGGACTAAAGCGCCTGCTGAGGCAGAGCACAGCAGCTAAGGTTCGATCCTTGGCCTGCCTTGCTGGCACTGGCCCTGCTGCTGAGAGGACAATTGAGACTAGGCATAGTGGTGTGCACCTGTGATCCCTGCACTTGGGAGGCTGAAAATAGGTGAACCTCTACAAGTCTGATCTATGCAGTGAGACCCTGTAGACCCTGTGCTAAATAAAATAAAATAAAATCACACATACTCTATTTTTAATGTATTTGATGGTTTCAGGTTCTCACTGTGCACCTCAAACTGCTAATAATCCTTCTGTTTTCAGCCTCTCCATTGCTGGGGTTAGAGGCACACACCACTACTCCAGGTCTCTGTGGCTAGCTCAGTGCACCCGGGGACAGGGCGAGCATGGTCTTTGTTGCCAGGGATCAAACCATGGTCCCTACACTTGCCTAAGCAGGCCCTTTAGTTCACTGAGCTATCTTGCCAGCCTAAATACATTATTGTTAGTATTTGTTAATGAAGACAAAAGTATTTTAACTTCATAATTCAAATTCATTATGCAAAAACCAACTTGGAGAGGCTGTACTCTAAATAAGGAAAAATCTCAATTTAAAAAATTTCTTGCACCACTGTGACAGCAGGCACCTGTAGTGCCAGTGACTCAGGAACCTAAGGCAGAAGGATCATAGGAGCCTAAGTTTAGGCAAGGACAGCTTTGGCAACAAAACAAGACTTTGTGTGGAAACAAACAAACAAACAAAAACAACAACAGCAGCAGCAAAAATTTGGCCTTGGTGGTACAGACTGTGATCCCAGTCGCTCTGGAGACTGGGCTGGGGCATTTCACATCTGAGGACAGCCTGGAATATTAGCAAGGCCTTGTCCTATCAACAGTAAAGAAATAAAAACATTGGGGACAGAGCTGAAAAACAAGAGAGCCAGGCAGGGACAAAAGAAAACCGAGGAAGCAGCGAGAGATGGAAAGGCGGAGGGACAGGAAAGAAGATTTCTTCAACTTTTACCATGTTAGAATAGTTGACTCAAGTTAATACGCAGAATTAGTTAAACTTTTCAATTTAATTCTCTTCAATGCTCTTAAAAGACATAACTTTTTAATTTTTTTCAGGGCTTCCTAAATCCTTTAAAGATAATATGCTTTTGTCTTCTGTCCTTATTTTCTGTACCCCCAACTTGACAACTCAAATAGAATCATTGATTAATCCACTGTGATAAAGGTTTAAAAAAGTATGTGATTGTAAGTCTTCATCGAAATATCATATATGCATATCAAAGGTGAGTTTCTAAAATTTATATGGAAAAGTCACCCAAAATTAAAATTTGACTGCTTTTCACAGTGATCCAAAGAGAATTAAATATACAAAAAATGAAAAACTGTTAGGCAGGAAAATTTTGACTTCTTCTGTCACTGTTTTCTTAAAATATATAACTTTCAATCTAATAAAAGATTTTAATTGAATTTGAGTAAACCCATGTTGCACTGACTTCATGTAGCCTTTTCTCTTTCTCATTGTTTAATGTAAGGTAATATTACTATGAAAATTATTTTTAATTACAGGCAACATAATATATAAATATATAATATGATGGAATAATATCTTAAAGGATCTGTTTCTGGTGGCTACATAACATTAATTATCTGCTCGGTGGAGATAGCTCAACAATAGTTCTGGCTGATGATTTCAAAGCTCTATGAATAGGATTTTTTCTCACATGTAAGAGCCCAGCTTAGCCATGAGTATGTACATGTTTTAAAGATATGTGTATGTATATATGATGTGTCTGAGATTTTTCAACTAGCTTTTGACCACTGAAATGATGTTTTCAGAATCAGGCAGTGAACGGATAGAGGAAAACACAGGGAAAACTCTGTTGACTAAAATTTAAATTGTTAAAATAACTGACACAGTGAAGGTATGGCCACCAGAGTGATGCAGCTTTTCATCTGAAATCCTGGGGTTAAGTAATGGTGCCTTGCCTTTCCCTTCCATGGCCTTTGCTCGTGGGTACACATTCACCAATTTGTATGCATAAACACGTGCAGCTGAGCCTGAGTGTGGGCTTTCGGAATCTGAGTCCTCATCCCAGTTCTCACTCATTAGCTGTGTGGCCTTGGACAATTTGTGGAACTTTCTTATGCGACAGCTTCTTTTCTGTAAAATAGAAATAATGATTATTCCTGGGTTTTTGTAGGTTTTAAATGGAAATATATTTAAATGACATAGTAAAATCCTAGAAGTCATTGTGCTGAAACATAAAAAACAGAATGTAACTATCAAATATCCTCTATCTTTCCTTGAACAGAAATGTTTTTCTACTTCTTTTAATGTATATCCAAGCACTCCCTGCCCTGCCCTTTTTCTAATGCCAAGGTGCCCATGAGGCAACTTCATTCCCTTCCTGTATAGTCTCTGTCCTGCTTCTCTACCCGCTTCTTTGTTGTGTGTTGACTATTCTACTCTCTTTCCACCTACTATTCACACTGATCGCTTCAATTACTTTGCAACCCGACAGGAAGTCTATCAAGAATATTTGATTTTCTATGCCTCCATCTTTCTCAAGCAAATGAAAACTTTTACAGGCATATGTGAAACTATGGAGCGAAAATTTAATGGAAGCTTATAGGTCTCATGGAGATATAGATGACAAAGAATCTCTTCTCTACAAGATTTTATATTTAATTTTCCTTTTATCTTATAATGAATGAAAACATTTTGTTGTACCTAAATGTGTATCACCTATTTGCTGATATCAAACATGGCTATCTTCTACATTTTTCCCTTGACAAATATATGTTCTTTCAGGCCTGAAATTTAATTTTTATATAATTAATTGATTTACACTCCACAAATTATAGTTTTCATTTTTAAAGTCTTATATATTAACAAATACTGGCACATAGTAGGTATTCAACAAAAGTTCATCGAGCTGTGTTGAAAAATGTGTAGAGCAGCCCGATTTACTTAGCCATTTGCTTAGCCTTACTGTATGGTGTTAACCTTGTCGTTTCACTTTTTATTGTTATTTTAAAAGTTTTATTGATGGTTTTAGGTGTCAGAATTAATAATTCCAAGTCTATATCTCCCATCCCACACTTACTCATGAACCCCAAGCTACAACACCTTGCCTGTTTACCTCTACCCAAATATCTTCTTGCCACCTCAGCTGCACACTTGCAAGAATATAGGTATAGCTTCTGCTCCTCCTGAATCCTCTGTTCTCCTTAATATCCGAATATTACCAGACCAGCTTTTATTTTCTCTCTATTCCACATGCTTAAATTGTATTTTTCCTAACTACCTTTCAGTAAATCAAGTGGTCCAATAGAAATATGATGTGAATCATAAACAGAAGCCTTATTTGTAACTTAAGATTTGTATTAGACACTTTAGAAGAATATGGAAACATGAAAATAATTGCAATATTGTATATATATATATATATAAGATATCTAACATATTATATCAATAGCCAAAACTAATAAAATTATTATTGAAGAAATTATAACCTTGTGTTCATGTTAAGTTTTCAAGATTTATTTGGCATTTTACCCTTACAGCACGTAACTATTTGGACTTGGCATATTTCAAGCCTTCAGAATCCACCTGTAGCTAAAGGCCATCTTGTACAGCAGGGCTGTCACTTCTCTCCATTTGTTTCATGCTCCTTTTATTCATTCCATTGCTGATGGGAGGATTTCCACCCTATGGTATTAAGGGATGGCTGGGTACACCGCATCCACCACTTGTTAGAGGCTATCAACAGCAGTTTGCAAGTCACATACACTCATGGCTGGGAGATGCCTTGTAACCTCTACAGATGCAAAAGAAGGGTTCGTCTGGGGACAAAATAAACAGCCAGGGATAGCGGGGCACAGGATTTGTGTTGCCAGGGAGTAAGGTGACTCCTACAGACAGAAAGATGTAGCTGACTGGTTTGAATCCAGCTTCCCTGCTGGACTGCAAGAAAGCCAGCCCCACAACTCAGGAATAAGTAGATATTGCCCTTGGACCATTTGGTCAAGAGGACTTTGGATTAGGAAATCTTATCCACAGGAGCAGCAGCAGATGAAGAAATTGGGTTCTGACACTTGAGATTCTCCAACTATTACCAGGTGTCAAGTGGCCCCAACACTGTAGGCACACACTGCATTCTCTCCAAATTCTTCTACCATCACAACCTCTAAAAGAAAGTATCTGGTTCTATCTATGGAGTAAGTATGGTAGCATCTAAAGAGGACCACACCATTCATTATCTTAAAAACTCTCAAATGTTCCTATAAGCTAAAAGGTACAGGCTCTATTATATATTCTATGTTATTCTTGACCTCAGGTTTTAGCTACCACACTGCTTTTACTGCAATTTTTTAACAAAAATGTGTCCTAAATTTGAATAGTGATGAATTTTTTGCAATTCCAGCTATCCTATAATTTTATCCCTGGAGCATTCTACAAAATGCTTTCAAGTATGATTTTTGTCCTTTTGTCAATGAATTTTGAGTATGAGTTGGCATTTTCTGATTCATTAATATAACATTTTTGAAGAGAACACGAAATAGTAATAAACATTGTAAATAATACAAAGTTTGACTAAACAATATAATATGAATTCAACAGTATTTGCTATGTTTCATAGTGTTGTCTTCAACTTAGTTGTTTAGATTACCAGATGTGTGCATACAAAATTGGAAAAAGAAAAAAAAGTGGAAGTTAAAAAATATAAAGAAGGAAAAAAATTAGAAAAATAAAGAAAAAATTAAGAAATTAAGAAAGAAAAAAAAAAAAAGACAAAGCATTTAAGAATTAACTGTTTCTTTCCATAGAAAATGATAGTATTTTGGACCTTAAGCAACCTAGCTATGGAAATCTACTTACATTTCTTCTCCATCCGAAAATATTAAATCTTTTAACTTTATAAGACTTACTTGAACTTTAAACTGTTTTAAAACTTCTGGACAAGTAGCCATTAGGTCATCAATATGTGAGTATAATTACAGGTAATTTGATATTTTTATTTATTTATTTTTTTAAAATTCACTTGGTTCTTTTTTTTTTTTAACTTATTTATTTTTTTCTTGTTTCACAACCTTTGTTTGTTTATTCACTCATTTTTATGGCTGGCTCAGCCCACCCGGAAGGCAGGGCTGGAACAGCATGTGGAGCCGAGGATTGAACCACAGTCCCTGAAGCCGCCCAAGCTTTTCCAAGCAGGGCTTTAGACCACTGAGCCATCCCGCCGGGCCCTAATTTGATATTTTTAGATTTTATTGTGATTACACCTGTATTGAACACACTTTCCATGTGTGTCTACATTCTAATCCATACTGATGAGAATCAATGTTTTTTTTCATTTGTGTATCTTAAAAATTCATAATACAGAGTATGGAACAAAATATAAAATTATTTAAATGAAAGAATGTAAGTTTCTTTGTTCTGGAAAGGAACTAAATTTTGATTTGTAAAGATGAAGCAGACAGATGTAATATTGTTTCATAGAACCAAAAAACGAATTTTTAGGAATGTTTGAATCTAAAAGCATTGTTTATAAGAATCTAAAAATATTTCTATGTGCATCTATATCATTAATTCTGACCTACTAAGCCCATGCAGTGCTTAGCTAAACACATGGACTGAAGCATTACCAGATTATATGGTGTGTGTATAAGGAATGATGTCCAGTTATATGGATGTGATATGAGACAGAGACATCTTATATTTTTACATAACTGTCAACAGTTATATAAAAGTTTTGGAAAAAAAAAAAAAAGAAAGGAGTAGGAAAAAAACGAAAAGAGAAGAGAAATTCAACCACTCTGACTCATGGAAAGAGGTGGCATCCTGGCATCTGGACCAGGATACACACAATACAAAGTGGGAGTCATGTTAGGAGAGGAAATATTACATTGACAGATTTTCCTCTGTTTTTGTTGTCTGATGAAAGTAGAGCACGGTAAATAAATCATAGTATGTAGTGGGGAGTGTTGAGGGCATGGATTTATAGTTAACTCGCTGGGTGCCTGAAGTGCAAAGCCTACAGCCTGATTTGTCTAAGTGACTAAGCTTTCTCCACACTGTGCTCTGCATAGTCAAAGTGTAGATGTGTTGGTCTCTCAGTACCTCAGGTAGCCACCATACATTAAGCTCTCAGTGTCTACTGTAATTCTGTTTTATGTGGCCCCAGAATGTCACCTGCAAACCTCACAGTTCTTACCTAGAAGCTTTGGACCTTTTGACAAAACTAAGCATGTGCAAAACTATAACTGAGTCCTGCAAAAAAGAAATGGGAAATCTTTTCATTCTACAGATGAGTTCTAAGGACAGTTGTATCCTATCTCAAAAGCATGGCAAAACTAGAAGAACTCAAACAATGGACCTAGGTAACAAGAAGTAATGCCTTTATCACAGGTGGCCCACATATAGTAATATAAATTCCAGCCACCTGTTCCCCAGGTACCCTCAATCAACATGAACACAGTAATAATGCAATTATCTGGGTATAAATCAGGTAAAGTGCTCTCCCAGAACACACAAGGCCCGGCTTCAACCCCCAGATAGCAAAAGGAAATAAATAGAAGCAAGTATTTAGCTTTATTTTAGCATTTCACATTTTTGTGCTATTATTTAAAATTAAGCAACTTGCATCAATTCTATGTGACTTCTACTCTGAAGATTAATGAAATATTTTAAAATATTTCCAGTTAGGAAAACAGCAGTGCAGTTAATACAGAGTTTGAAACCCTGGAACGTTGGCATTACCACTCACTAATCTATGGTATTCCGCAGACAGTGGACCTACTTATTCTTACCATTCTATCATGCCCTGATCATAACATTTCAAATAAAAAGAGCAGCCACTACATAGCCTATTTTAAGGATTATCTGAGTTCTAAAGTAAACCAGAAGAGTCGTTGGAGCATAGAAAATACTTTCAGAATGTCTTTGTACTTCTGTTTATAGATACTCAATACATATTTTGAAAATTTTGTTCCAAGGGTGTCATAAAAATTTAACGACTGTCAAGTTAAATATATTTAAATACATCACAGTTAATTTGAATACCAAGGCAATAATAAAATGTTCACCTGTAACAAGTCCATAGTTTTGAAATAATAACTCTGTCAACTACTTTTAGATACTGAGCTAAATTATGCAGTTGTTCTGAGACCCAACTTCTGTGTAAAGAAGTCAGAGTAGGGATGGTAAGATAAGTCACCAGACTAAGTGCCTGCTTAGGCAAGTGCAAGGACCAGGATTTGATTCTAGGTACCACATGTTATGCCACCCTTGCCCCCAGGCATGCTGAGCTGGTCACCAAGACTAGGTGTGGTGCAGCACACTTATAATCCCATGTCTAGGACATTGAAAACAAGAGGATCACTGTGAGTCCAAGCTGTATAGTGAGACCTTGGAGTGTAATGAGACCTTGAGATCCTTGATATATATGCAAAAAATCAGAGAAACTACATATAATGCTGAAAAATCTAAGATGGATGAATAAAGAAATTATAGTAGGATACTGAACCGTTCTCATTAAATTCACATTCCCTTAAAAGAATGTACTTGAAACGCTAAGAGAATGGCATGTAGACGATCATATTTCCAGGAACAACGTGAACCTGTAGGGAACATTATTGAGGAGTCATGGAGAGGGAAGTTCCAAAACGCTGGAAATGAGAAAATACCAATCCAGTGTATGAAATTAGGCTTAAAAGGAAGTTGCATCCATAAACTGTAAAGTACTGAATTTAATATTTACTCATAAGTAATGTTCTAAGGCTCTGGAATAAATAAAGGTCTTGAAATTTCCTAAAAGCATTTCAGAAAACTGATTTTCAAGACATTAATGGGAAACTAGAAAAAAAAGAAAATAATTCCAATTTTGAGAAGTACTGCTGAAAACAGCCAACTGAAAAGATATCTTTAATCTTCACATATTATAGTAACGTTTTTATATTGATATCCTTTGTCAATTTCCATTAGGATAAGAGTGTAGAGTATCTCCAAATATTACTATAGTGACCACCGTGGTGATGCAGGGGCTTATGAAACATCATCTGGGGCTAGCATTTCATGGAAAAACACATCAGGGATTCTTCACTTATTTCTTTTAAGCAAGGATGAACAATTTATCTTTTTAAAGATAATACTTAAACATCAAGCTGAAGCTAAAATTTCAAATCTATTGACTAGACTTTTTTATACATTGTATTTACATAATGGCTCTGATTTTGTCTTTCCAAGTACAATTTCCTCATGAGTTAGGTGCAGCAGAATACATCATAGTCTCTGGGGCTCACATTGCCTTCTCAGGCCAGCTGCCCCCTAGCATAGCAAAGAAATGGACAAGCCACTGTCCACTCTCCTCCATGCTTCTTTGTTTCCCCGCCCTTTTATGCACAGAATATATTTACTGGATTAAAGAAAGCTCCTGTCCTCAGAGGGGGACAGAAGGGCAGTCCGAGCAGGTTGTCCCTAGGAAGCTGTCTTGTCCAGGGACTTTTATAGAGGAAAACCATGTGGTGAGGCTGGTCTAAGGTGAAAAAGAACATGGGAACTCACTTAGGTAGGCATGAGGTGAGACAAATCTATGGTCAACCAATGAAACTGCAAGCACCATTGCTCAGGTAAAATTGATTAAATCCAGTACAAACGGGGAGGTGAGTCATATAGCAGGTGGGTATGAATATGGATCAAGGTCTCTTACTTTGGGGCGATGGCTTAGTGATTAATTTGGGTTATTTCAAGGTGATTGATACTTATTTAGAATATCAATCCCTGACACCCATCCCTAGAGAAGTATGTGGCTGTATTTGTCTAATCTTTTGTCTTGAGGTCTGACCCACAGCAAAAGCATCTCTCTCTTCCAAGTTGCAAAGTCACCTTGTCTTCCATCTTGTCTCCTTGAGGGTCTGGCCCTGTCTGACTGCCTATATTTCTGTCTAATTCAGCTGCCTACAACATTCCCCCCTCTCAAGAAGCTACCTGAACTACCATTAGGGTACCATGGGTGATGAGCTATCTGACTTCTTCAGGCTGAAAGGGGTCGTAGTTGTTGAACAGCTATCAGAGATACTCTCCAGAGGTTCTGTCTAAAAGCCCTCAGGGCTGGGGAGATAGCTCTGAGGCACAAGTGCCTGCTGGGCAAGTGCAAGGTCGTGAGTTCGAACCCTGGTCCCACCAAAAATAAATAAATAAATAAATAAATAAATAAAAGCCCTCAATAGACACCAGGAATTTTCACCTTGGGTGGGCATGACAGCTTTAAACCTGGAGGAGAAAAAACAAAAACACTCTGAAACACATGGGTGTTGTTTATGCACAAGACTTAAAACATATGTCATTAGTTAAAACAGATTCTCAAGGTCAGATAAAATTCTGATAAGAAAACTATCTAAGCCGGGCGTGGTGGCGCACGCCTGTAATCCCAGCACTCGGGAGCCTGAGGCAGGAGGATCGGTGTGAGTTCGAGACCAGCCTGGGCTACAAAAGTGAGCTCAGGACCAGCCTCAACTGCATAGTGAGACCCTGTCTCAAAAAAAAAAAAAGAAAACTATCTAGAGTCACTGACTACACAATGTCCAATAGCTTTGAGCCTATGAACAGAGCCAGGCCTTGTCTTTAGAACCTAAAACTCAGAGCCACAGCATTAAAAGGAGAAATCTCTCAGCAGTGTCCCTTGCTTACAATGGAGGTCACATCTAGAACACTGAGTGGGACATCGGTTTAATCTGACTGAATGCTATGTGTTTCGTAAGGGTATAAGTTAGTCTTGTTGACATCTGATGTAACTCAGGTATTTCATGCTTAGTAAATACAGGTGTGATCCCTTAACTAAAAAAGAGGAACTTATAGCAAACTGTCAGATTCCATAAATAAAGGGGTCTAAGAGCTAGTGGGTTACAATTGCTACTCTCAAAATTTTATATATTTACCTGTTAGCTCAAATATTCATGCTTTGATTATACATGCTGTAATCTTTTAGAAAACGTGCTCCCTCCTAGAAAATACCAAAACCTAGGTAATCACGGAGGTTCTCAATAGCTGTTCAAAAGATATCAAATCAGTGGTATGTGAAATATTGAAGTCGTCTGGACTCTATCATCTTTGTTGAAGTCATTACTATCGACTTGGTGAAAATCATCTTGACTGTATTCATTATTATCCTCCACTTTTGTTTTAACTTGAGAGTTTCTGGATAATAATGCAAAAATTAGTTTTGGGTTTAGAAAGCTAGATGATTACCCCAACCTAGGGCTATGTCTTGCTCCAGGAAGCCCGGACCACAAAAGACAAGAATTACCCCTTGTCAGGAGGCATGCTGTGACAAAAATCAGGGGTCACTCATACACTTCAATTGTGGTCATTGAGTGAAGGGTGGCATAACCAGGTCAGGCTCATTGTAACATGAGAGGTTTGACCTTTCAGCCTGACATGCTAGTTGCAAACCTGCACTCTTCCACTTATAAGAAGTGGCCCCCTCTGCTGAGGTGGATGTCAAAAGGAAAGTGAATCCTGCTACAGGATCAACCTTCACATGTAGAAAATAACTACAATGAAATTAAACTATTTCACTAAAGTGCACACTGATCCCACAGTAGTGGGGGAAATTCTATTGAATGTTTTGGAATTTATGTATATTGTAAAACTGTAGCAAACTATGATCTTAAACATATAAACTGAAGACTTTCCAACAGAGATATAAAATTTAAGAGTAAATCCAGTGAATGACTTCTAAATCTCAAGAATCTATAGTCTACATCCATGAGGCCTTGTTGTTACATGAGCTTTTTCAGGTCACTGGAACAAGGAGACTCTAAATAATTTTGTTTTGGTTTTTGGTTTTTGCTTAAAAAGCATCAAAACAAAAAAGGAGGATATAAAGGACTGTTTTGTAGTGAATATATATATATATATACATATATATGTATATATAAATATATATAAATATAAATATAAATATATACATATATGTACATATAAGATAAACTAGATATGCAGCTACTTTCTGTTAGTTCAATGAGAAGAAAGGTTTGCTGTGATATAATATATATATATATATATATATATATATATACATATAGATACATATATAGCATTTTAGGGAAGGGTCTACAAGGTGTTAAGGGACTCACTACTAGACTGGACTTGCAGAGATTCACCTGCTTACAGTCTCCCAAGAGCTAGGGTAACAGGAGCACATCACCACATCCAGTCTCAATTGCCATCTCAGAGGACCCTGGGGCAAGGCCAGCCTGGCAAGCCCAGAGATTGAACTCCTGCCCCCTGTGCCTACTTGCACATACTTTAATCCACTGAATTCTTGACTGGCCTATGTACTGATACTGTTTGATATTATTTAGACAAGATATTTTTTCTATATCTTGTTCTCTGAATAACTACTATGAAGACAACAATATGCAATACATTATTTTTTGTGGTACCAGGGATTGAACTCAGGATTTTTCACTTGCCAAGCAAGCACTTATTCCACCGAGCTATCCGCCTAGCCCTACGTATTAATTATTGTAACTGTCCTACTAACCTGTTTTGAAACTATCATTGCTATTTTATTTTTTTCTAATTAAAATGAATAAAACATATTTTAAAAGCATCAAGAAATTTTATGATCCAGGGGTTGAAACTCTAATGTTTCAGGCTAGTCTTCATTTTTACAAAATGTGAAGCACTCTGCTCCTTCCATTTCTAATAGCCCAGCAAGAGCACCACCAAGTCGCGCTCCTGCAGTATTTCCAGGTAGCAGGACACAGCTCACTCAATCCTTGCTGAACCCTGCACGGGAGTGATACGCTTCATGTCTTGCACTTCTGGCATTCCACTTACTCTAGGAATGAAGGAGATCTGTAGGTTGATACCAGGGTGACTATCCTGTCCTGCCTCAGGTATTTGGAGCATTGCTGGAACTTGGTCCTTATCTTCTGCTGGAAAGCAAGACTCTCAAGGTACCACCTTCCTGGCCAGTTCTTCCATTTACTAAAAAGTCAGGTTCCTTGTGTAGCTCTCTTTTAATCTTGCAGGATATTCAGAACAAGTTCTTGTAATTCTTGTATTGGTTTTGCTCCATTTTTAATGGCCTCTTTGTGTAGTCCGGCACATCAAAGGCACCTTCTTTTACCAATAGCTTTGCTTTCCAGATCCCGAATTTAGTAAACTTTTCAGCCTCAGGAATGATAGATAAGACAGTAAATATTTCATTAGGAAATATACCCTCTTAGCAGTGTGTGGTGGTAATCCTAGCACTTGGGAGGCTGAGGCAGAAGGATCAGTATGAGTTCAAGACCAGCCTGGTCTACAAAAGTGAGCTCAAGGCCAGCCTGAAGTGCATAGTGACAGCCTGTCTCAAAAAGACAAAAAGAAAGAAAGGAGGAGAGAGAGAGAGAGAGAGAAAGAAAGAAAGAAAGAAAGAAAGAAAGAAAGAAAGAAAGAAAGAAAGAAAGAAAGAAAGAAAGAAAGAAAGAAAATACACCCTCTTCAATGAGCCTCAGACTTTCTGCCAATACTGTCAGCCTTACAGTACAGGTTCAACTGCGCTTTCTTTTCTTCCTCTTCTTCTTTCATGCTCTTCCAGAATGAAATATTTATTTCTTCTATGGCTTTTCTTTTTGTTTTAGTTTCCATATGAGGCAATTCATAGATTTTCCTCTGAGACTTCTGCCATTCTTCTAGCTGTTTTCTTTGATCTTCTGCTGTTGTCTTTTTAATACTGGGATTAGTTTGAGTACCATTTGGGACTCCTCTCCCATTTCTCGTTGTGATACTAACTTGAGTTTTCAGAGATGTCTTCCTCAGCAAATGCTTCAGCAGGGAAAATCTTTTTCAACTTGGGGTCCACAGTCTATACTCTTAGTTGAAAGCTGTTGGTTTTATTTGTTGTTGGTTTATTTGCTCTTTTGCCAGGAGAGGTTGGAAGGACTGAGTTAGAGTTGTCAGTAGTCAAATTAGGCCTCTAGCTTATGAATTTTAATTTGTGCAGTACACTTGTCTGGGACCTAAGGCAAGGTTGTGTGGTCTTGCTTGATGTTTGGATGCGGGCTGAGAGGTCATCCCTGCAGCGAACTGGGGTATGTTCTGTGTGTGGCATGTTTTCCTTTCTCTTCAGTATCATTGTGTTGCTGTAACTCATTCACTTTTGATTGTCTATATTTAACCCTGTTAACCTTTTCATTCTTTATGTTCTTGCCCACTGGTTTCTTTGATGCTGGAGTCCTACGAAAGGTCTGAAAAAAGTGAGAGGGAAATGTCCTTGAGTGCTTTTCTGGTCTTACAGTCTATGCTCCTTTAAACAGTTGCTGTAACTTTATTGAGAGAGTCCTTATTTGTGTTTTTCTAGCCAATTGTTTATGAACCTTATCTTTCAGAATAGCACTATTCTCCAAACTTTTGCCCAAAATTTGTTTAGTAGTCAAATTATTCTTGGTTTGATTATAGGACTTAATCTTTATCTTGCTTGTGGTACATAATACAGGATCTGGCTTCTTTAGTGCTGATAAGGTTTGAGGCATGTTCTATTTGTTCTGCTCTTTGAAAAAGTCATCCAAAGATTTGCTTTCAATGAGAGTGTTACGGAATCTTTATGTTTTGCATTTGCCTTGCCTATTCTCTGCTGCTTTATAGATTTCAGTCCCTGTGCTTGAGGTGATCTTATGGGTTTTCGCAAAAGTTTCCTTTAGCAGATGATTCAGCTTCATGTTGCTGGTGACACTTGCTGGAAGGTTTATAGTTTAGGGTAGAAGAAACACGTCTTGCAGTCAGACTCTGCCCACAAGCTTTGATGCCTCTAACTTTGGCTTCTGGGACCCTATTATATTAGCTGGTCTGCACTGGAGTTTAATGCTTTCAAAAAAATCCAATCAACAGGAAGGAAAATGGACAAGGGAAGAGACTGTGCTTCAGGCTGGCATCTAGAAGTCTGAGCTGTTCTGGGTTCTGGTGTGTTTAAACACAAACATCACTTCACTTAGCTTTGGACATCCAACCTGCACAAGAATCACCAGTGACATTATGTACCTTAGAAGGGTACATGACACCCTAGCAAATATTACATTGACCAGAATTTGGTCACAAGGGGAATATGTATTGAAAAGTAGTCAAAAATGTAGTCCAGCTCTATGACAAGAGGAAAGTAAGTAGCTGGAAATCTTCTGTCATACCCAAACATTTTAATCACCCAATAAACCATTTCATTCATCTTTCCAACAATTATAACACCTTTACCCTTCTCCCAAGGAAGACAAAACAAATTTTCTCTGGTCGCTTGATTTCTCCCAGAGTAGAAAAAATATCTGAGTTACGTGGCATCCTCTCCACTGAGGTGTGCTGGTCTGGCAACCCATGCACACGTGGTACTCTCTCATCATGGACAGATGCTCAGCTGTGGGCCAGCAGTGTGTCCTCCACAGTAACCACTTCCCTTAGAACACAGAATGAGTGGATTCTGCATTATTTTCAACAAGGTGGCAATGGTGGCATACTTCTTTTGGGAAGATGAGCACCCAGCAGGGAGAACACTTTTTCTTGGTCAGAACTTGATTTTGTCTTTGGAAACAAATTCCTTTGACATTTTCTTTTGTAGCTCCAATCTGTACCTTCCTGGACTTGTTGGTTGTTTTGCCTTACATTCTTGGTTTTTTGTTGTTTTGTTTCGTATTATTTTTCATTCCATCCAGGCATGATTTCTTTTTTTTTTTTTTTTTTTGTCTTTTTGAGACAGGGTCTCGCTGTACAGTTGAGGCTGGTCCTGAGCTCACTTTTGTAGCCCAGGCTGGTCTCGAACTCGCACCAATCCTCCTGCCTCAGCGTCCCGAGTGCTGGGATTACAGGCGTGTGCCACCACGCCCGGCTCCCCCAGGCATGATTTCTTTGGCATTAGTTCTACATCCCAAGGCTCATCACCAAACTCTAGTCTTCATGTATACTTTACTCCAGGGTTTCATCGTTCATCTCCCTCAATCTTTTGCTCTCTTGCTTGCCCGCCCCTTTGTTCTGGTGGCTACACCAAGGCATAAGCCTAAGTAAAAACCTGCCATTCAGAATTACTTTTTCAAGGGGCTTGAGTCATAATGGTACTTCGTAGCTGCAGGTTTCTTTTAGTATTCTACTATTGAAATGAATCAGAATTCAGATTTTTCAAACTTTTCAGATCATGAATTTCTGGAGTCTTTATATCATTGTAGGTTTGCTGCTAACCAACTATTTCTTAGCTAAGCTTATGTCTTCTTTCTAATATATCCTCCTAAAAATTAAAAGTTTTCTATTATACACCTCTCACCATAGAAACACATCTTGGATATATTTGATCTGTCTTTCAAGTGATCATATGTGACAGCCTCCCCTGTGTTTTATCAGTCATATCCTATCCTACAGCAATAAGTTCATTAGCATACACCCCCATTTGAGCAATGTGGCAAATGGAAATACATGTTATAGTAACATTGTTTCTTAAACTAAAAAAAATCAAATTATTTCAATATTAAATTTCTAATTGTATGTAGAATGAAATAATGCACTCTAAGCAGAGAGTTGTTGTTCAGACAACACCTACTATGTAAATTCCTCCAAATTGCCTCATGTTGAGAGGAAGCATGAAAGAGAGAGTGCTGAGGCTTTCAGTCTGAGAGCCTGAGAAGCCAAGCTTGGAGTCCATGTTCCTTACTTTTCCTTAGGCTCTGCTGACCAGAACTCACTACAGTGGCCACTTTTTACTACAAGTGAGGCCAGGAACTACAACTGTGTGGATTACAGGAAAGAATGGGAAATGTATTTGTCAACAAAAAGTGACATGTTGGGGCCAGGGAGATAGCTCAGCAGCTTAAGTGCCTGCCTTGGTAAGAATGACATTCTGAGTTTGACCCACAGTCTGATCTGTGTGGTGAGACCCTATAGTCCCTGCCTGTACTAAATGCACAAAAAAAAGATTTAAAAGAACAATCATGAAAGAGAATAGAAATTATTCTTTACAGAGAAATAGTGTTTTAGAAAATTGAGTAAGTGGAATGAGAATTCTGAAGAAGGAGTGACTTTCACAAACTTTTAAGTGTATAGAATAATTGAATTGTAGTTTTCTGGGAAAATCACAATGAACAATTAAAATCTTGCTGCTCTTTTTCTTTTCTTTTTGAAGGATGTGGCACTTAATAACAAGAGAGATGAAGAGAGAGGGAACAAGAAAAGGAGGAGCTGCTGTAGGGAGGAGGAGAGAGGGAGAGCATGTGCCTTCCTGGGGAGCCACCAACAAAGCTTGCTTAACTGCTTGTTGATTTGTTCCTGTACAGAGTTTTACATTTGTTCATTTTTCTAACTTATTCATTTATTTAATAATTATTCAATAAATCAACTCTTAAGATGTCATATTCCTAACTTCTCTCCTGATTATAAGAATCTGATAGAAATGATAAAATCTGAAAGATGTAACAGATAGAGTAAAAGGGCAAGAAACTGAACATAATGACTAACATCAAGTATGACAGAAAGGCAAAAAGATAGGGAAAAAGAAAGGGGAAAAATCATGCAAGTATCAGTATAGGATAGCTGAGATGATTGTATTAATAATTTCCATCACTTCTTTTGAAAATAGCAGTTAATGTTTACAATTTTCACTTTGGTTAACTCTGTATGCTGATATCTGTAAATCTAAGAAATTACATAGAAGACAGCAATGTGTAATACAAAAAAATAAAATGGTTAGATACCTCTCATCTTGGTCTTCTAAATGTGTATTGTTTCTAATGTCTTATCAATTGTTGTTATACTTTCTTTAAAATAAATGATTAAAAAAGTAAAAAAAGAAAAGAAAAACAAGATTTATTGAAAAAGAAAAGGAAAGGAAGAAAGAAAGAAAAAGAAAAAAGAAAGAAAGAAAGAAGAAAGAAAGAAAGAAAGAAAGAAAGAAAGAAAGAAAGAAAGAAAGAAAGAAAGAAAGAGTCAAGAGTCAACTAGGCCAACCAGCTAGGCTTGAAGCCATGATTCTCCTGCCTTATTCTTGATAGGTCTGGGGTTACTGATCTGTGATGCTCCACACAGTTTTGGAAATCTGTCACTTATTTTCTGTTTTGGTACATTTTTGGTGGTTTTTCAAACTTTGATTGTTTTACTTTCTTGTTTTGAATTGAGTTTGAATTAATAACTTTAATGTAAAAAACATAAAATATGCTTGTTACACAAAGCATAATGTTTTAAAATATGTATACATTGTACAGTGGCTGAACAGAGGTAATTATCATATATAATGCCTCACTTTTTCATTCTTTGTTTTAGTGAAATCACTCAAAAGGTACTCCTAATGATGTCCCAGAATACGATGTTACCTTTAATGCTAGTTATCATACAGTATAGCAGGCGTTTTGAACTCATTCCTCTTAATTGAAATTTTGCATCTCTGTACTAATATCTCCTGAATCCTTCTACCTTCAGACCTAAATCACTTGCGTTATGTTTTACTTTTATGAATTCAGGTTTTAGGTTTTGTACATAAATCAGATTATATAGCATTATGTTGCTGTGCCTCACACATTCAATTTGATGCATTATCCTTCAATTTTAATTATGCTATTGAAACTAAGAGGATTTGTTTGAGTTCTTTATATATGTTTGAAACTAATATGTTATCAAATGTGTGATCTGTAGACATACCATCCTGTTCTACAGGTGTCTGTGCATTTTTTGTGAATGTTGGCTGTGTAGCAGCTTTTTAGTTTGATGGAATCAAAATAACCTATTTTTAATGTACTTTTCACTCCAACCAATATCACTCAGTTTTTTGTTATGATTTCTTCTGGTAGATTTACAATGCTGGGTCCACGTTTATATGTTATGGGAGATAAAGTTATAATTCTGCTGCCCTATATATGGATATCCTTTTCTACCAATGCTATTTATTGAGATTTTCCACAATTTTTTTTTTACTTAAAAATCTTTATCAAAAATGAATTGAGCCGGGTGTGGTGGCACACGCCTGTAATCCCAGCACTCAGGAGGCTGAGGCAGGAGGATCGGTGTGAGTTCGAGACCAGCCTGGGCTACAAAAGTGAGCTCAAGGCCAACCTCAACTGCATAGTGAGACTCTGTCTCAAAAAGACAAAAAAAAAAAAAAAAAAAAAAATGAATTGAGTACAAATACATAAATTTATTTCTGGTTTCTCTAATTTACTTCACATGTCTAAGTGTCTGTTTTTATACCAATACTGTGATATATGCAGTATTTTGAAGTTGAGTAGTATGATTTTTTTAGCTTTATTCTTTTTGCTCAAGATCACTTTGTGTACTAGAATTCTTTTGTGATTCAAAATAATTTTAAATGATTTTATACTTCAGTGAGAATTATTGTTAGAATATAAATTAAGCAAAATATGATTAAATTACTCTTAAGTATATTATCAAGTTTTAACTAATCAAAAATATTTAAAAGGTGATGAAAATTAGTCTAAACTTTAAAAAAAGAATAAAAATCCTTAGACTTGCAACAAAACTCACAGTAGTAAAAATTCTTTGTAAGGTTGAACTATCTATGCACTTATCTGCTTATTCCTTGATCATTAATGTAAATATATAATGATATTAAACATTCTTAAATATTGTTCATTTCATCAACTAAAGCAGTTTTGTTTATTAGACATTTATAAAGTTTAATGAGAAACTGCAGACTTTTCAGGTGGGCTGACATCTCAGTTGTATCATTCTCACTTATTTGCTTAATGGATATTTGCAAAACTATTATTGGTATTATATTTTATTTTAGGACAGGGCCTACAGAGTCTCACTATGTAGATCAGACTCATAGTAATTCTCCTGTTTTCAGCCTCCCAAAGGGCTGGGATTACAGGTGTACATCATCATGCCCAGTATAAAATTTTAAAATATTTGTGTATTGCTAGGTATCACAAAATGAAGCATAGCTTCTGTCATCACATTTTTTTGGAGTAAAGCAGAAAAATAGCCAGTTTCAATGTATAGTACCAATATCTTGACAAAACTACACAAGTTTCCATAAAAGAAATAAAAAATAATAATAATTGACACAGACAGTAGAGAAGAGAAAGAGTAATAAAAATGTGTAGGGAATATTTGGTTTAGTGAAATAAGTGGTTATTTTATAAATTTAACTAGATTTCTAAGCAACTGTGACATATTGAATCAGTATCAGTATTATTTTGGGTTTCAAAATTTTCTGCTCTCTGGGGCTGGGGAGATAGCTCCATGGCACAAGTGTCAGCCTGGCAAGTTCAAGGTCGTGAGTTTGAACTCTGGTCCCGCAAAAAAAAAAAAAAAAAAAAAAAAAAAAAAAATCTCTATTCTGTCATAACAATGATCAGTTAAGCACCAATTCGCATTCAAATAAGAATGATACAGACTTCTGATTTAGTATCACAGTATCTTTAGCATGATTTACTGTATCCAAGAAGATTGGCACCTCCTCTCAATTCTGATCTCTACTCCTCACCAGTTTAACGTGTACCTTATAGAAATGTGATATGCCTGAAGAACAGAGCTGTAATACTAAATAGTCTGATAATACCAAATTCAATTTTAGAAATCAAGTATTATACATAATTACTAACTATGTAAATATAAATAGATTTTGAAGCCACTAGGTTTATTTTGAATTCTAAAACTAAGTCAGATACAGCATCAATTTCATATTATGATGTTATATTCAAAGCCATAAGGCAGTTAGTTACAAAAAGGAAAGCATTACGCCTTGATTTGTTTTTAAATAGTTCCAAAATTTTAAAGTGGACAGCTCAAGTTGCTTTAAGCAAAATTTCAAAATTGGGTTTATCTTTTCCTATCAATATACCAAGAGCAGGATGGCAAGATATCTCAGTGGTCTAAAGCACCTGCTTAAGCAAACACAGGGGACTGCAATTCCACCCCCAGCAATACATGCTGTGCCAGCCTTGCCTTCAGAGTGGGCTGAGCTGGAAAAAATTAAATAAAATTCTATATTATATATATGTATATATATATATATATATATATATATATATATATATGCAACAATATTTAAATTAAGAGTACACTAGCCCCAGGAATAATAATGCAAGTTCTATTTTAACTTACTGTGAACATAATCAAATACAGAAATCATAAGAATGATCTGAACTTTAAGGGACAGTTTACTGTATATGTAAATCTTTGGGGAGAATCAAATTTTTAAAAATGTTACTATGAGCAAATAAGTTACCTTCAAGAAAAATGAAAGGTTGTAAGCACAAAATGTCATAATATTAAGTATTTGAAAAATGCTCTGTTTAATGGACATCTAGAGCTCACCAAGGATGGTTTTCGCCAAGTTAAGGGCACTTTTAGAATTTAGTTTTACAATTGATTCACTTAAGTAACAGTAAGTGCACCTTAGGTCGATGAATGTGTAATAAGTCTAGACAATAAAAATCTACAGCACTTTTGCAAACTGAGTTGTCTTCCAGATGGTTAGATGTTCAGCAATGACATTATATTCTTAATACTTCTTTGTTTCAGCTAATGTACAAAACATATACTCAAACGGAAGATTAAAGTGTGTTTATATTTACAGAGTCCTGGGTATATACTTTAAAGGAATATACTCAAATGACTAAAACTCAGGCCTCCAGATGAAAAATGCTAAAAAAAGCCGGGCGTGGTGGCACACGCCTATAATCCCACCACTCGGGAGGCTGAGGCAGGAGGATCAATGTGAGTTCGAGACCAGCCTGGGCTACAAAAGTGAGCTCAAGACCAGCCTGAACTGCATAGCAAGACCCTGTCTCAAAAAGACAAAAAAAAAAAAAAAAAAAAAAAAAAAAAAAAAAAAAAAAAAAAAAAAAAAAAAAAAAAAAAAAAAAAAAAAAAAAAAAAGCTAAAAAATAAAAGTTTATTACATATTTAGAATATTCATAAACTAAACACACGTAATTTCAAGTGATTTAGTTGCTACCAATATCTTACATGTTCTGTCAAAATTATTGAAAGGAATTTAATTATCAAGTCTAAACACTGATTGGGTAAATTAGTGATAACATTATATTCCATGTCTGGCTGGCTTGATGAAAAGAGAAGGCTATATTTAGAGTACTAAGTTTTATACTATGAAAATTCAATGTGTTACTGAGCATTCAAAAAATCTCTTAAATATAAATAAAATCTGTCTTTTGTGGCAAAAGGCTAGCACTAATTAAATATTATAAATTTCCATAAAACTGGGGAGATAGCATGACAGTCTAAGTCATGGCAAATACAACGACCCATGTTCCATCCCTGGTGCCACATGCCATGCTGGCCCGGGAGTCTCAGGTGCACTGTGCTGGCCTCCAAAACCAGGCATGGTGGTGCATGCCTATACTCCCAGCACTGGTATGGGTGAGACAGGAGGATCACCAAGACTGCATAGCAAGAACTTGTACCAAATAAATAAATAAATAAGTAAAATTAATGATATAAATGACTATAGCATGTAACAAGTTTATGAGGATTTAAATTACCAATCTACTTTGCTATCAAAAATTATACATTTGGGGGCTAACCAAAAGTTCAGTGGACTAACACACTTGCAAGCAGGCACAGAGGCTAGGGCTTCCATCTTCTGGGTCTGCCATGCCTGCCCCACTGCTGGGACACTCTGAGGTGGCGATTGACACTGGGTGTGGTGGTGTGCACCTGTAATGCCAGCTCTTGGGAAGCTGTAAACAGGAGGATCACTAGGAGTCTGATCTAGTAGTGAGATCCTGAGCACCCTGTAGACCTTTCCCTAAAATACAAAAAGAAAACTAAAAAAGATTAAAAATTACACATTTGTTTGGATTTCATACATTATGCAGCATACTTACTTTAAAAACAGCCTTCTAAAGAATTCACTAGATTTAGTGTGGTATAGTTGTTAAGTAGAAAATATTAGATGGCTATTTTAAGCAGCTAATTTTATAAACACCTTAAGATTAATACATTAGACCAAGGAAGTCTCATACTCTCCTTCACATCAATATTCAAGCAGAGTAGAATGACAAAACATAAACATCCAAGCCAATGAATGATACATGTAATATTACTTTGTAGTGCTTCTTTGTTATAATAGTGCATCTAAGAAAGTCATTAAATTAAACCGACCATATTCTGTAATTGATTCCATTGAAAAGACAATTGAAAACAGAATTGTACAATGCAGATTCATTTTACATTGCATTAATTTCCTATTTTTAGAAAATTGTCAAGAGTTCAAAATTACTCATTACATTTCATATTCTCGTAAATGGTTATCTGTATAAGTACTATTGTACATTATATAAGATTGCATATAATTGCAAATGGCATATCTGAGACTCAGAGTCAGTTTTATTTTGGGGATTTTCCTCTCCTTTCATCTAGCAGCAAAGGTCTTAGACCACACTATCTTGACCTTATCATTCCTTCCCTGTTTTACATGCAAATACAAGTATATATAGATGGGTAGGTACATGGATACCTTTATGCACGGACACATGATGAGATATACATCCCCTCAACCATGGAAATCCAGATACAACAGTTTGCTAACACAGGGGAGCTGTTCTCCTCAGCTCCACCTCCATTCCCATAGAACCAGCCAGTCTGCACCTCAGGTGGGTCCACCCCACTCACGTAGAAAGTCAAAGGTTAAGCATGCAACTATTTCCCAAAATAGCTCAACATGGAACTTCTAAATGGGATTGATTTTTCAATTGATAAAATGGCAGAGGACAAGCACAAGCATATTGAAGAAAACATGAATGGTAGACATCTCCAATGATGCTCAAGCTCAGGTGTTACCTCACTCAACAAGTCCATGACGTAGATACTAGCAACATAAGTTTTCTTTCCTTTACTTTAATAAGAAATAACAATGTGAATGTTTCAAAACAAGTTAGTAGTACATTTCCAATGTTGAATCAATGAATATTGTTGTCCTCCTATTAGTTATACAAAGCACAGGAGATAGTTATGATAATTTTTCTAATCATTATTGGTATGAAAAAAAATTTCTCATTGAACAAAGAGAAAGTAGTTGTATACATGATCCAATGTTTGATAATCGCAGTGGGTTGTTGGTAAAAATGGCAATGCTGGAGGCTTTTGATTTAAACCTTTTACAGCTCAGCATTCTAATCTAGCTTTCAGTTTTATGAGTCATGGTTAAACGTTTCTGCTGGGTGGTTTTGGAAAAGTTTAAGCAAGACCTGTATAGCAAAACATGTAACTTTTATGTCTCCCAAGGTCAGCCAAATCCCTTCAGGAATTACTTTGAAACCATGTACAGTGCTTTGTAGAACTGTTGTTGTTGTCAGCTTTCTGGATGACTCATGGCCATTGCTTGACCAGTTTGCTCTCTGTGAAAGCCTAAGAAAATGTTTTCTCTGTAGGTGAATCTATTTTGGCACACTATATATCTTCAATCCCTTTCCTCTGTAGCCTCATAATTTCCTTGAACAGAAAATTTGGCACACCACTGAGTTATAGTATGTTATAGCACAAGTTCTCTTATGTCTTAAGCCCTCACTGATCTGGAAGGGCTAGGGCCAAAATATAGGATATCCTTGGAGCCCTTCTTTTTTTTTCTCTAAGTTTTGGTCTGTAAATTTATATTCTTAACACTCCAAAAGAAAAGCTCAGTGATACTATTACTCTGTAACATAGGTGCCTGAGCTTACCATCACTGTCTTTCTGAGTATCAAGCATCTTAGACTAAACTTGGAATTGCTATTTTCTATCAATCATTGATATTCTAATAAATCTCTATAGTAAGTGATAAAAGCAGTTACACATTTTTACACACTGAGAAATCTAAGTATATACAAAATTGTAGCTGCTCAATCCTGTGTAATTATTCCTAGTTTCTTACTCTCATTTAATATCCTTCTTTGTTTTTTTGTAAATCAATCATTTACTTGAGAGAGAGTATAGCAGTAACTGTAATTATATTAGAAGCAGAACACATCTAAAATACCAGAATGACAGGCATTTCAAGCATATTTTCACTGTTACACATTGCTATCCTCAGCATTAAAAACATTTCGGATGTTCCTAGGACCATTATTCTAGGATGAACATTATTCACCCTGTGTATACAAGTGCATGTCTTTGCACCTGCCATGCTTCCTAACTTTTCTTCTTGAAGTCACGTCATTGTTTAATGCTTAAGTCCTTGATTTCCATTCAGCTGTGTCATGCCTCTCTATTTCAATTTCTTCTTTTGAGCTCTTACACTAGAAAAACTATATGAAATTTACACATATAGGTCTGGTTTATTTCACTTATGAGTATATCTTCAAAATACATCCATTTATATATGAAGTCTTCTAGTTTATCATTCTTTATAGCTGAGTAATATTCCACTGTCTAAAAATACCACAGCTTTTTAAGCCATTCTTCAGATGACAGGCATTTTGGTTGTTTCCAAGATTTGGCTATTAGAAATTGTGCTGTTATAAACATAGGTGCACAGATACCAATATGGTATGATGATTTCAGTTCTTCTGGGAAAATTCCCAGTAGGAGGATAGCTGGATTGAATGAAATTTCCAGCTCTAGCTTATTAGGGAGTCTCCACACTGCTTTCCATAATGGTTGTACCAGTCTGTATTTCCACCAGCAGTGGAGAAGTATTCCTTTTTCCCCACAGCCTCTGCAACATTTGTTGCTGGTTGATTTCTTTATAGTAGTCATTCTTTCTGGGGTAAGATGGTATCTAAGTGTTGTTTTGATTTGCATTTCACAAATGGGTAGTGATATGGAGCATTTCTTCATGTATTTATAGGCTTGTTGAATTTCTTTCTGTGAGAAGTGTGTGTTCATCTCATATGCCCAATTCTGGATTGGGCCTTTGAATTTTGAGAACCTAATGATTTTTGTTCTTTATAAATTCTACATAGAAGACTTTTATCTGAATACATATTAGTTAAAATCTTTTCAAAATTGTGTGTTCTTGGCTGGACATGGTGGCACATGCCTGTAATCTCAGCACTCGGGAAGCTGAGGCAGGAGGATCGATGTGAGTTCGAGACCCCTGGGCTACAAATGGTGAGCTCAAGGGCAGCCTGAACTGCATAGTGAGACCCTGTCTCAAAAAGACAAAAAAAAAAGGAAAGAAAAAAAAAGAAACTTGTGCGTTCTCTTTTCACTCTGTTGGTAATTTCTTTTGACGTGAAACAAACTTCTCACCTCGAGGAGATCCCAGTTGTTGATTCTTTCAAGTGTGACACGTGCATTTTTATTTTTGTCCATAAGCTTTTGGCCTACTCCAATGTCTTCAACATTTCCTGTGAATTTCTCCTCTAGGAGATTTAGTGCTTCTGTTTTTAATATTTAGATATTTAATTCATTTTGACTTTAGTTTAGTGTGTGCACCTGGGTCAACATGTGGAGAGCCAGCTTTTCCAGCACCATTTGTTAAAGTGGCTATCGTTCTTCCAGTAAACATGTTTAGCCCCTTTGTTAAAAGTAAGGTGGCTTAGTGTGTTTGGATTTACTTCTGCATCCTCTAATATATTCCAATGATCTTAAGGTATATATATATATATATATATATATATATATATATATATATATATGTCTCCTGCCTTATCTTTGTTGCCCAGGATTGTCTTTGAAATTATAGGTCTTTTCTGATTCCAGATAAATTTTAGGAATGATTTCTCCAGGTCTATGAGGTTGTTGATGGTATTTTGATAGGGATTGCATTAGATTTGCAGAACAATTTTGAGAGTACATCCCTCTTCATAATGTTGGATCTTTCTGTCCAGGAGGAGGGAATATCTTTCCATTTTCTGAGATCCTCGAGGATCTCTTTTTCAGATTACTGTAGTTTTCTTTGAATAGACATTTTACTTCTTTAGATAGGTTAATTGCTAGGTATGTCATTTTTCTCAATGCTATTGTAAAAGTTATTGTTCTGTAATTTCTCTCTCACTGTGTTTGTTATCTGTGTAAAGATTGCTATTGACTTTTGGGTGTTGACTTTGTACCTGCTGTGCTACTGAATTGGCTTATTAATTCTAGTAGCTTCTTGGTGGAGGTTTTTTGTATCTTTCAAGTAGATTATCATGTCATCTGCAAATAATGATAATTTAACTTCTTTACCTATTTTTATTCCTTTTATTTTTCTCTCTTGTGTAATGGCTGTAGCTAATGATTGCAGAACTATGTTGGATAGGAGTGGTGACAGAAGACATCCTTGCCTTGTACCAGATCTGAGAGTAAAAGACTTCAGCTTTTCCCCATTTAGAATTACGTTAGCCATTGGATTGTCATAAATGGCTTTTATCAGATTGAGGTAGAGGCCCTCTATTCCTATTTTCTGCAGTACTTTGAATATGAATGAGTGTTGGACTTTGTCAAAAGCCTTTTCTGTATCAATGAGATGATTATGTGATTTTTTAGCTTTGGCTCTATTGATATAGTATATCACATTTATAGATTTGTGTATATCGAACCATCCTTGCATTCCTGAGATGAATCCTACCTGGTCATGGTGTATAATCTTTTTGATGATTTGCTGTGTTCTATTGGCGAGAATTTTATTGAGGACTTTTGCCTCCGTGTTCATGAGAGAAATTGGCCTGTCGTTCTCTTTTTTAGTTATGTCTCCCTCTGGTTTTGGTATGAGTGAAATACTTGCCTCTAGGAATGATTTTGGGAGGATTGTTTCTTTTTCAATTTCATGGAACAGTTTGAGGAGTCCTGGGATTATGTCTTCTGTTAATTTCTTGTAGAATTCAGTGGTGAAACCATCAGGACATGGACTTTCCTTTGTCAATAGTCTTTTTATGACATTTTGTATTTCATTGAATATTTTTGGGTTTTTGAAAGTTCTTATATCTGCTTGGTTCAGTTTTGGCAGTTTGTATCTTTCTAGGAATCTGTCTGTTTCTTCTGTGTCTTCAATTCAGTGTGAGTAAACATTTTCAAAGTAGCTATTAAGGATCCTTTGAAACTCTGCTGGGTCTGTAGTAATTTCACCCTTTTCATTTCTTATTGCTTGAATTTAAGTCCTTTCTTTCCTCTTTTTCCTGAGGTTAACTAGGGGCTTATCAATTTTATGTAACCTTTCAAAGAACTAGCTTTTTTTTTTTTGAGACAGGGTCTCACTATGCAGTTGAGGCTGGCCTTGAGCTCACTTTTGTAGCCCAGGCTGGTCTCGAACTCACACTGATCCTCCTGCCTCAGCCTCCCAAGTGCTGGGATTACAGGCGTGCGCCACCACTCCTGGCAAAGAATTGTTTTAAAATTTTATTTATTTTTTTTTTTCTTGCTTCAGAACCTTTATTTGTTTATTCACTCATTTTTATGGCTGGCTCAGCCCGCCCTGAGGGCAGGACTGGCACAACATGCAGTGCCGGGGATCGAACCGTGGTCCCTGAAGCCTCCCAAGCTTTCCCAAGCAGGCACTTTAAACCACTGAGCCATCCCGCCCGGCCAGAACTAGCTTTTTGATTCATTAATTCTTTGTATAGTTTTCTTTATCTCAATTGAATTAATTTCTGCTCTAATGTTTATAATTTCCTCTCTTCTTTGGGCTTTGGGTTTCATTTTTTTTATTTTTCTTAAACCTCATTTATTTGTATTATGGCCAGCTCAGCCAGCCCTGGGGTGCGATGGCACAGCATGTGGTGCCAGGGAAGGAGGAGCGGTCACAGAGCTTGCTTGAACTTTCCTCGGCAGGCGCTTTAGGCCGCTGAGCCATCTTGCTCTTTCTTTTCTAGTCGGTTTAGGTGCTGCATGAGACTATGTATTTCTTCCCATTCTGTTTTCTTAATATGTGAGTTCACGGCTATAAATTTCCCCTACAAAGTGCTTTCATTAAATCCCATAAATTCTGGCAGGTTGTGTTTAAATTTTCATTTTCATTAAATTTCATTTAATATTGTTTAATTTCATCTATGACCCACTGGTTGCTAATAAAGGTGTTGTTTAATTTCCATATATTTTTGGGGTTCTTGGGATTTATTTTGTCATTTAATTCCAGTTTGATTGCACTGTGGTGAGATAATATGCAGGGTATAATTTCTGTTTTCTTGCATATACTTAAGCATGACCTATGCACTAGTATGTGGTCAATTTTGCAAAATGACCTGTGTGCAGCTGAATTAAGTATTCAGAAGTGGTTGGGTGCAACACCTTTATATGTCCACTAAGTCCAGTTGTTCCAAGATCTGGTTCAGTTCTGCTACTTCTTTGCTAATTTTTTGTCAGCTTGACCTATCTTCTTGGGATAAAGAGGTATTAAGTTCTTCTGTAAAGATGGTTGTATTGGCAATAAGATTTTGGTGCTCCCATGTTGGGTGCATACATATTTATTAGTGTTACCTCTTCATCTTGAATTTTTCCCCTAATTAGTATGTAGTGGCCTTCTTTATTTTGTTTGATCAGTCTTGGTTTGAAATTTAGACTGTTTGCAAACAGGATTGCTACTCCTGCTTTTTTTTGAAGTGCTGTGGCATGTAGTATTGTTTTCCATCCTTTGACTTTTAGACTATGAGTTTTTTATGAGTTAAGTATGTTTCTTGTACACAGTATATTTTTGGATCTTGCTTCCTTATCCACTCTGCCAGTCTATTTCATTTAGTTGGAGAATTGAGTCCATTTACATTGATGGTTATAATTGAAATGCCCTGACATGTGATTCACATGTATTTTACTTACTACTGTTTACTCCTTCTTCTCATGTTTAATTGGTTGCCCTATTTGGTGTGTTCTTTCTAGTCTCCTTTGTAGAGATCATGTCATTTTGATCTCCCTCTAAAATATTTTTAGTAGTCTGTGTAGGGTTGCCTTTGAAATCATGAAAGCCTTTAGTTGTTTCTTGTCAAGCAAGTATTTCAGTTTTCCTTCATACTTGAAACAGAGTTTTTGCAGGGTATAGCAGTCTTGTCTAGAATGTGTTTTCATGGAGGACTTGAAGCACTCTGCTCTGTGCTCTTCTTCACTTTATGATTTGTGAAGAGATATCTGCCATTATTCTGTTGGGTTTTCCTTTAAATATGATCTGTTTCTTTTTTCTCTTGGTTTTATTATATTATTCTTCTGCTGGATTTCTGGGATCTATGTCTGGGTGTGTTTTTAGTAGGGCTGACTTATTTTTTATTATTCATGTATTTATGTATTTATGTATTTATTTATTTATTGCGGGACTAGGGTTCAAACTCACGACCTCGCACTTGCCAGGCAGGCACTTGTGCCACGGAGCTATCTCCCCAGCCCCTGGCTGATGTTATTTGGAGTTTTGTGTGCTTCAGTTACCTGAATGTCTGATTGTTATCTCATATTTGGGAAGTTTTCTATTATTACTTTTGGCTATATTCTTTTTATATCATTCATATTGACTCCTTATTTCTCATTGATTTCTGTTAATCTCATGTTGTTCATTTTTTACCACCTTGCAGATGTTGAATTACTTTTTCCTGCATCTTGTTTTTTTTTTTTTTTTTTTTGTCTTTTTGAGACAGGCTCTCGCTATGCGGTTGAGACTGGACTTGAGCTCACTTTTGTAGCCCAGACTTGTCTCGAACTCACACCAATCCTCCTGCCTCAGCCTCCTGAGTGGTGGGATTACAGGCATGCGCCACCACGCCCGGCTATCCTGGTTGTTTTTATGAGATCCTCTCTTACCTTTTCACTAGCTCTGACTGTGTCTTCAAGATCTGACATCTATCTTCACTTTTGTAGCTTGTGCTTGAGATTTTATTTTCCTGTATATCTCTTTGAACCTGTTTAATGTGATCTACTGATTTCCTATACTGTTTATTCAAGGATTCCATCATTTTTCCAATTTCCTCTAATTTTTTATCAGTATCTTCTTTAGAGGCATTTATTAAGTCTTTCATTATAGTTATCCTTTGCTTTTCTACTTCAGAGGTTGTTTCCACTCTCATTTCCTGTCTACCTTTCTGCAGTTGTTCTTTTACTTCAGATGCTATTAATTTAGACATGACTTTTTTTACTTCAGAAGTTGTTTCTCATCTGATTCTCTGTACAATTTTCTGTAGGTGTTTCTTCCTTACTTCAGGCTCTAACAATTCAAAGATTTCATTTTTAATTTTAGAGGTTATCTCCAATCTGAGTCAGCAGAAAACATCGAAGAGCAATGGGAAGGGCAGCAGCTGAGGCTTCTAGCCAGCCTTGCTCCCCTCTGTATATTGTAAACAAGCTACCCTGGAGCTGGGGGTGTAGAACTCACACAATGTCTATGCCTTCCTCTTGTACAGGATGAGGATGTTTACAAAATAAGAATTCTGGCCCTCAGCCAAGTCACTTAAGTAAACTTCTATACTTTTCAAGGTGGCATAGTGTATCAACCAATACACTATTCTAGGTCTCTTATGGTTCCAAATGAATTTTAGGAATGTTTCCTCTAGTTAGGTGAGGGATACCAATGTTGTTTCAATTGAGATTGCATTAAGGAATAGTTTTCCATTTTCTGACACTCTATTTGGTCATCTTTATTAAAGCACTGTAATTTTTAATGCATAGATCTTTTGCTTCTTTTGTTAGGTTGACTCCTATTTCTTTCATTTTTTCTTTCTTGCCTTTTTTATACTATTGCACAGGATATTATTACCCTAAGTTTTCTCTCAGTGACATTGTTATTTGTATGCAGCAAAGTTATTGATTTTTGTGTACTGATTTTGTATCCAGCTATGCTACTAAATTTGCTTATTGAATCTAAAAGACTTTCCATGGAGTTTTGGGAGTCTTCTACAAAGAATGTCCTGTCATCAGTGTATAATGATAAGTTGACTTCTCCCTTTCCTATGTTTTTTCTTTTTATTTTTCCATCTTCTATAATTGTTCTGGCTGATGTTTCCAAAATATCTTGGTTACTTTTCTCTCATTGCAAAATCAAGGACAGAAACATTTTCTTAGCTTACAGTTTGTGGAGGTTTCAGTCCATAACAGCTGGATCCAAGGCAGGGTGGCACCGAAAGAGGGCAACAGTGCACGATGGAAGAAGACAGCAAAACAACAAGATCAGAAAAGAGGAAAAGCAAGCCTCTTCTCCTCACTTATACTGTATACCAGCTCTCTGCCTACATCATCTCCATCTTTTCTTTCACAAGCTGCGGATGAAGACGTTTACAGAGAGAACCCTGGCGCTCGTTGAACCATTCAGTTAAACTTCAAAACTTAAGTCGATATAATGTATCAACCATAACACAGAGCTATGCTGAGTAACACTGGTGGCAGTGGACATCCTTGTCTTGCTCCTGACTGTAGAGTGAAATTTTTCATTTTTTGTCCATTTACTATGATCCTAGCTGTTGGTTTGTTATAGAGGGATTTTTATCAGGTTGAGGCAAAGACTGTATATTCCAATTTTCTTTAGTATTTTCATCTGGAATAAGAGTTGAACTTCCCCACAATAAATGTAATCATTTTATACTTCTTTACTTCAAACATGCACTATGTTTTCTAATCCAAAAAAAAAATAAGTTAAAAGCAAAGCAGGATAAAATAAAATTAAAACCCCTATCTTTAGCTAGACAGTATACTTGTGATTGCAAATATCTTTCCTTGCTTTTGTAATTTCAGATTATAGCAAGGTAACTAGACAATCTATTAGAATATTGCACATGTCCAAAAATTGCATTTTTTTTCTTTGCCAGTTAATATTGTTAGAAGGCCCATAAGTATACCTGGAGACACTGGCATGCCACCAGATCTTATCCTCAATGGGAGACATACTGGCTCAGCTGCTGTGACCTCTACCTGTCTGCCCCTCAAGGATGGTTCAGCTTCAGGGACCCACCTGCTCCAGGCCACGTGTGTCTTGGGTCATCTGCACTCAGTGGCCTTCTCAGCTCAGCTCAGGACAACATAGAGAAGCCATCACAACCTCAGAAGCTCTTGGAGCTGGCCCACACCCGGACAGTTTGGCTTTCACTGCTGCATACTCCTGCTTCATGTTTTTTCTTCTAAAGGTATTGATATTAGGAATACTAGTAAGCATCTGCAGGTCAAATTCCATCTCACTTACTGGGGATCTGAAGGACACAGTTGTCCTTCAAAACCTTCGTGCTTCACAGAGACTGCAATTTTGAGGGGGAGAAATTAGCCCCAGATTGAAGCAGAAAGGCATTTGAAACCCTATCATATAACTTATTACTTCCTGCTAAAATTACTTAAACATGATGAGCTTCAGGTTTTTTTCATTAGTGAAATATTAATATTTTAATAAGAGTATTAAATAACATCATTTTATGCAGAGGTTAAATAAGACAACATATATAAAATGCAAAGCACATGGCTATTACACAATAAAAACTATAAAAATATCATTTTCTATCTTTCTCCCACTATTCTTTATTCAATTTATATTACATAAATATGCTGATAATGGTGTCATCGATTTTTTTTTCCTTTCTGCTAAAGCTTTGCTCTAAGGCTTATGAAAAACAGGCAAAGCAAAAACAACCTCTGAGCTCAATTATAGTTTCAGGTTATTCATTAATTACAACACCACTGTTTTCAGATCATGTTATCTGTCTGTGACTCAGTTTATAATAAGATATCATGGCATTACTTCCATGTTCCTATATTAAAAGGCAGACGTCGTGTTCTATTAGTCACACAGCTGTTAAGAAGATCTAGCTGCCTGTGGAAAGCTAGAGAAAATAAGTAGCGCTGCTGATCATGGAGTTTTAGAGGCAATATTACAATGCCTTCTGTGTGTTAGATACTGAATCCTTGTAGTTAAGATCATTACTACATTGGAACATGAGTAGCTCATTGCTTATGAAGGCTCATTAAGGGCAATATCCCAGAAGCAAGTTGCAGATGCCTTCTTTCAGTGACAGTGAGTACACCATGATAAATCTAATTACAGCACAGGCATCCAATCCTACCAGTCCTTAAGCAATAGTTATTTGAAATGCTGTATTTTAGTATTAAAAGGGTATAGACAGCCTTATAAATATCATGATGCACTTACATACATTTCATTCTGTTCATCCATAATATAGCTACTTAATTCTACAGTTTTTTGTTATATACTTTCTGATAGAGTGTCCCGCACGCGGGTCAGCACATGGGTTCTCACCTGGGGAAGGAGCGGGGATTAAGACAAAGACAGGGCAAGAGACACAAGAAATGGAGACAAGACAGGATTCTGATCAAGTCTCGTTTATTGAAGAAGTGAACTGGGTTTAAGTAAAGGTAGCAGGGGAAACGGAATCTGCTTCAGTGGTTACCTTGCAACCAGGGGAGGTCTTAAGACCCAAGGAATGTTCTTGTTTCAGCATTACAATAGAGAGGCTCTCACAAGGCGGCTCCTCACAGTAGAGATCCTAAGAATCTATGCCTATTGAAAGTCCTCAAAATTATATCATCAGTAGTACATTCATTTTGAAATTATATCTTTGAATTGAACACTTATTCAGAAAAAATTTGGTTGTGTATTGTACTTAAAATATAAAATAAAGAGGCGCTTGTTAAAGTAATTCTCATATTTCATGCTTTTTTAACATTACCACTAATAACATCATGATTAAAGTAACAGACTGTTGTAGAGAGTAGAGGACCTGTGTTATCTTTTCAGTTGGGCAGAATATATATATATATATTACATATAATATATATATTCATATATGTATATGATATGATATATGATATGATATGAATCATATATATATGATTCACATATACAAGATATTTAGGATAGATATACAGCTACTTTCTCTTAGTTCAATGAGTAAAAAGGTTTGTACTAATATTGTTTAGACAAGACACCATGTCTACATCTTGTCCTCTAAATAACTACTGTGAAGACAATAATATGCATCATAGTAATTATTGTAACTGTCCTAACCTGTTTTGAAACTGTTTCATTGTTATTTTATTTTTTCCTCATTAAAATAAATTAATTTTTTAAAGAAATAAATGTTATTTGAAAAAATTCAGCTACAAGCCCCAAAGTTTAAGTACTTGAACCACAGCAAGAATAGTAGATAAATAAGAGACATGTTAGTGCTTCTATGCATAAGAAATATACTCATAGACTGAAAGTTCCCAAAAGTAATCACCATATATGTATAGTTCTTCTGTCCCCTTTCTTTTTTCAGCTCTCTTTTCTTTTAAACAGTTTCTTCCCAACTCTCAATTTTTTTATCCATTTTAGGTCCTATCTACTTGTTCAGCTTCTCACACTAGTGAGACAACACAATGTCTGCACATGTGGGCCTGATTTATTTCACTTTAGATGCATTTACCTATAAAAGTTGCAAGTTTGTCATTCTTTACAGCTAAGCATTGCTCCATTATATGTAAGAAAACACATCCTTTTTATCCATTCCTTGGTGGATGAGCATTTGGATGGCTTCAAAGATTTAGTGCTTACAAACTGTGCTGCTATAAACATGGGTGCACATATATTGCTGTGGTATAATTCTTTGAATTTTGATATCAGTAAGGGGAATAGCTTCGCTGAATGTTACCTCTAAGTCTAGTTCATTAGGGAATCTCCACATATATTATTGTTGTTCTCCTATTTTCCTGTTTTGAAATTCTTTTTCTTTTCTTCTTTTTATAATAAAATTTAAAATGCAAATTAAAAGTAGACTACGATGTTCATAATATTTTATTTTATCAAAATATCTAAATCATGATTGCAAACAGTAATATTTTAACTGTTTTACCACAGGTTTCAAATATGCCAAAATTATCCTTGTGTAACTGTTAAACATTAGAGGCCCTGTGGGTGGAAGAAAGTCAGAGCACATTACGAGCCATCTGGAAACATTTCTTCTTTTCTTTAATGTAGACTTAGATTCTGTCTCTAAGAGCACCTAGTGTACTGTTAGTGCTTATGTTTCTGCAAGTGTTTTCTCTTTCTGAGATTAAATAAGAGACGAAACCCTGTGTGAGGTGGGGAGCAAAAGTTCAGAAAAGTACTGGAGACAATGAAGCCCATTCCTTGCGCTTCCCTGACATCCACCCACTTCCCACTGCTGCTTTAGCCAGAATAGTTCTAAATTTCCTGAAAATGGTTCCAGTTTATTGTAACCCGGGCTTTCTCTGATAGAACAATGGAAGAGTAGAGGTCCAGGGACTGCTTATAGGGTGAGATCAGTATGTTTAAGTTGAAAAGGAAGGGCCAGCCCAGTAGCTCAGAGGATTAAAGCACCTGCAAGCAAGTGCAGGGGCACGGGGGTGGGGGGATCCGATGCCCAGACCTGCTGTGTCGGCCCTGCCCCCAGGGGTTGCTAAGAAATGACAATTGAGACTGAGCATCTTGACCTGGGCCTGTAATCCCAGCTCTTAGGAGGCTGTAAACAGGAGGATCACTACCAGTCCGATCTAGTAATGAGATTCGAAACACCCTGTAGACCCTTGCTTAAAATACAAATAAATAAATAAATTAATTAATTAATTAATAGACAATGAGTCTTCCCCTTTTGAGGTAGGCTCTTTACATGGTGGAATAAACAGGTTCCTTAATCTGCTCAATACAGGGGCTCAGTCAGTGAGATGAAACTAGTAACTGGGGTTTGATCAGTAAGGGGATATAATAAAAGATGTAAAGTACGCTTCCTCAGCCTAGACTACAAAAGGACATGTTTTAACATCTAACCGAGTTTTTATCCTGTAATATATTTATTTCTGCTTGTCCTGAAGCTCTCTGAGTCTGAGGACAAAGCTGCTGTGATTTAATGCAGTATCAGAAGCTTTGCAGTGCTGAAATCTAGAACTGCCTACTTGCTTAAAGAGAACTGGGCTGTAAGGGCCTACGTTCTCTGTTCTGAAAAAATGCAGAAATCACCATGTGTGGGCCGGAAACTGCAGTGAGCAGGTGAGAAGGAGAGTGTTGAGCGAGGGCGTGGATGGGAGAGCATGCTTTGGCACTCCCCACGAGCCATTAGGAGATGGCATATTACACATTTCTCATTCATATTCACAATTTCTCAGAATATGTCTATACAGGCTCACGGATTTAGTGGAGCATTTTTTGGATTCATCGTAAAGGTTTAAGAGAATGGCTAAGCAGCCCCCCCCCTCAGTCTTCACCATGTATTTTACCATATGTAACAATTCATAGGTTATGCGAGCCATGAAAAAAAACATCTACTAAGTGAGAGTATCTACATTATGTGGACTGGAAAATAAACAAAATATATTGTAAAATGTCAAGCTCTGAAGGTATATAACATATGAATCTATGTAAGATATTTATCATGATAGACAAACTAACATTTTAAATACTTCTACAATAATGTGGAATAAGTTACTTCCAATCTTTAAATTTTCTGTCTTTGTAGGATTAAGATAATCAATTCCTTAATTCCCATAAGCAGAGGTATTAAAGGAATGAAAGGAAGACAGTACATTGATGTTGTAAAGAATTTAAATGTTTTTGAACATTAATTCTACATTAAAGAATCCATTAAGATAAAAGTAATTTACATTCTTTCAAACATTTGCTTAGCAAGCAGCTGTTAATGGGTCAATTGGTCAAAAAAAAAAAAAAATAGAACACAACTCTCCAGTCTTATCCACTGTTTTTGATAAATATATGGTCCTCTATTCAACATTAAAAAATGTATTTTCCCATATCTCCATGGTCCATTTATTTCAAAGATCACCTCTGGAAAACTTTTCATAGGTTAGAACTCATTGAATCGTCTTACTAATTGCAAACATATGCATATCATTATCTGAAACTTATTTCTTTAATATTCCTACTCACTACAGTGAAATAAAGTACATGCAGCACAGAGGGCGAGAAATGAGCTAAGAACAGGACCTTGCTCTCCTCCAAGCTGGGTCTTAACCATATCTGTCATGAGCCTGCATCTTCAAGATTGTATTTTCTCACTTGTAGAGGGAAAATGTTTATTCTACACAGCTCTGGTTTCTACAAATGACAATGGGCTTTCATGGGGAAAATCAAGGAATGTAAAAATAGCTATAATTATGGCAAGACCTCTCAGGACTTTTACTATACTTTATGAATATCCATTATGTATCTTCAAAAGGAGGGTCCTCTGGTATGCAACATTTGCCTGCTTTACTTGACCATGAGATCCTGTGTTATCAGAGCATCTTACAGTTGTGTCCACGTTTGAATGATACAGGTCTCAACACTACTTTAGGTTTCCCTGAATGTAAAGGAAGCAAAGAAATAGATGTCCATTAATAGCAAGGTCAGCAATAACTGGTTCTCTCAGGTGCACTATACTAGACTACCTCAGAAAGGGGTAGGGAATCTATGAAGCATGCCACTGGTGATAGAAGTAGAATGAGGAAACATACGAAGATGCAACGAATAGCTGAACTTACCTGAAAGGAAAGAAAAATTCTTCCAAAGCCCCAAATAGTACAGAATAATGACCCAGATGGATGGTTTAATGACAAAGTCATCTATGACTGTGAAACTTTTATCTAAATTCTGAGAAACCACAGCAACTGTGTTTGTGAAATAAACCAGAGAAGAATCAAGCCTTTGTGAATAAGCTTAAAAATTCCACCCAAAGATAGAATTGTAATGTTAAAAACATTTTATCTGATAATTCTTTGTCATAGTCCACAGAGATTTGACACTAGAATTTGTACTATTTCTGTGGCTCCAGAGTCCTAAGAGAACAAATTAATTTCATTTGGCCTTAGTTCTAGTAGCCTCGTGTACCTCTGAGAAGCAAAATTAGAACCATGTCTGAAAACTCTTCAAGTGCACCACTGGCAGCTGGGGTGAGCGACTGGCTGTGGAGCCTGTGTCCTGTGACTTCTTAGATGGTACCCATGAGGGTACCCCAGCACACCTTTAGACACCTCCCCAAGTCTGTAAGAAAAGGAAACATATATTTTTCACTTTTAATTTTGTTTTTATTGTTTCTATTTTTATTTTAAAGAGAATAAAAAATAAGAGATAGATATTAGAAATGATACACAATTTCAAAAACAAAGATGAGAGGTACTCAATAGTGGTTGTTTTATTACACATTGTTGACCTTTAATTTTAATGCAAAATTGTTTAACATGAGAAAATCAATTAATGGAATTCATGCTAAGAGATTAAAGGAATATAAATATGTGGTCAGTTTAATGGATGCAGAAAAAACGCACCAGGAAATTCAGCATCCATTTATGAAACAGTTCTCTAAGACTGATAAATCTTCCAGATAAACACATCAGTACATATTGAAAGGCTGTATATTCAAAGACTATACACGTGTGTACATATAGGCTTTGAATGTACATTTTAAATAATTCATGATTTTCAATAGTTCAGGATTTAAAATATTTAAATAGAGCCACCTGGAGATTGTAATTCATAGTTACACCTCAAAAGCACAGTGAAGCCTGACTCTTTTTCTCAGGAATAGCTGTAAATATACTGAACAAAAATAATCTGAAGATTATTATTTCTGTACACATTCTAGGACATTTGGCCTGTATCAAAGTATAGCTTCCTTGTCTACAAGTTCCGGGTCATATGAAGATATAACATAAGTAGTACACGCAGGTATTTGTTGAGTTTTAATGTTTTTCTTTTTTTGTCTTAAAATAGCAAGTTTACTGAAATAAGTCACATTTCATAAAATCCACCTCTAGAAAGCCTGCAGTTCAGTGTCGTAAGTATGTGCACAGAGCTGCATAATGATCCCTACCCTAATTTTAGAGCACTTCCACCCCCTCCATCAGAAACAATGCAGCAGCCAGCAGCAATCACCTGTTCCTGTTCCATCAGCCACTAGCAACTATTAACCTACTTTAGGTCTTTATGAATTTACTCTTCCAGGTATATCATATGAAAATATATATTCCATTGGTTCATTTTCCCACAACAATAACAAAACTAAAGTAAAATACGCAAATTTTTGTCTATCGTTGTTCACTTAGCACATTCTCAAGGTGCAGCCATTGTGTAGCAACTATCAGTATATAGTTCACTTTTATGACTAAATAACTTTCCGTTCTCTGCATTCACACTGTATTTGACCATTCATCAGATGATAAGAACTCAGTGGGTTCTGCTCTTTAGTTAGCATGCACAGTTGTTGCAGAAATATTAGTACACATTAATATTAGTGGACATTTTCTTTCTTTCTTTCTTTCTTTCTTTATTTATTTCTTTCTTTCTTTCTTTTGAGGTACCAGGGATTGAACTCAGGACCTTGTGCTTGCCAGGCAGGCACTTATGCTGCTGAGCTATATCCCTGGCCCTTTCATTTTTAATTCTTTTGTGTACACACCCTAGAAGAAAATTACTATGTTAGGTTATAACTCTGTGGCTTGTTTTGTCTTGTGTGAGGAGCTGCCAAACTTTCTAAGTGTCCCCACCATTTTCCAAGCCCAACGCATTTTCTAGGGTGTCTAATTTTATAAGCCAGTTATCGATTGATTGAATTTTGAGCAACTGAGCTTGCAAATTATTCTCTTGTGCTTTTTCTTTGATTTCTCTAATGACTATGCCACGGACAAACCCTTTGTTTGCTTACTGAACTTCTTTTACTGTACGTGTTCTTTGAAGTAACACTCGCACAAATCTATGACCCATTGTAATTGGATAATTATGGTTTTTATTGTGGATAATAAGAAGTCATTATATTCTAGATACAAACCTTTAATAAGATATATACATTTGAAATGTTTCCTCATTAAAGAGCTTGTTATTGCACTTTCTTACAGTGTTCTTTGAAGCATAATTTTTTAAATTTTCATCAAGTCCAATTATGTCCCTACAATTTGCCCTCCTATGTTCTAAATTTATAGTATTGTTCCTAAACATAAGTCTTTGATCCTCTTTGAGTTTGTGTTTTGCTTATGGCAACTGGTCCAATTTTGGCTTTTGCACATGGATACACAGCTGTGCTAGTTCTACTTATTAAAGTATTTTTAAAATTTTTACAAATAAGGATATGTAAAAGAAATTTAAATTGAGCCTCCTAATCCGTAAGCACAAATTTCCCCTTCAGATGTAAACTGGAATTTGCAGATGGCTAACTTTACTTAAGCTGAAGAGGATTTGTAGAAAACTGGATCATTTCACATATAAATTTCTCTCCAAACTTTCACTTCCCCTCTGGCCAATAAACTTGCTAATATTTTGAGAATTGCAAATATAGTGAAAAGTCATGTCTACCTTCCCACCTTAGAAACATTTATCTATTCCATCCTTAAATATGTCTTGTCTAAATGAGTGTCAACAGTGAATAAAGTTTGGACTTAACAATATCCACTTTTTTTTTTTTTTTTTTTCCACAGGATCTATGTGCAGGATTCTCCTGTTTTCCGCCTCCCAAGCACTGGGATTACAGGTGCACACCAGTATGCCCAGCCTCAATCACCAGCTCAGTGCACCCCGGGGGCAGGGCCAGCATGGCACGTCAAGGATGGATTCCTGGCCACTGAGCTCTGCCTAAGCTGGCACTTTAGTCTGCTAAGCTATCTGGCAGGCCATTTCACCTGGTTTTTGTCCCTAGAAAAATGTGCTGTGCGTTTGTTTTGTTGTTGTTATTTGCCTCTAGAAATACTCTGTTTCATTCATTCATTCAAAATGTCTATTGTGTATCAGGAAAGGAAAACACAACAGTTTATAAAAGCATGTACCATCTTGGTCCAATGGGAATTAAAACCTACTAATAAATATATCTAACTTATGAAATAAACTGGACAGGAAATACAGACCTGTAACTGTGATGCTTGCTACAACTGACTCGGTTTGCTAATAACTAAAATGGAGATAGATTTTGTCGAAATCAGAAAACATACTCTTAAGAAAATTTTCTAGTTATCTAAGAGCAAAAGATAAATGAAGTTAACTTTCCTCAAAAGCAATCAAGTATACATAAAGTCTTAAGAAGGATAGGACAGTGTTGAACATGAATAGTGATCTGAGTTCATGCTAAAGAATATATTTTTATTCTTAAAATTGTAGAATGGGATGAAAAAATTTAATATGGAATAAGAAGAAATCATTTTACAGAAAACAAATTACTATCCACAGTTTAAGCGCATATCTTTGCTTATTTTGGGTTTTTTTTTTTGTTGTTGTTGTTGTTGTTTTAGAATTTATTTTGTTTATTTATTTTTTTCTTGTTTCAGAACCTTTGTTTGTTTACTCACTCATTTTTGTGGCCAGCTCAGCCCTGCCCCGAGGGCAGGGCTGGTGCAGCATGTGGTGCTGGGGATCGAACTGCGGTCCCTGAAGCCACCCAATCTTTCCCAAGCAGGAGCTTTAGACCACTGAGCCATCCCGCCGGGCCCCTGTTTGCTTATTTTTGAATCAGTACAAGACACTCTATCTGAATTTTTTAAGTGATCCTCAGCACTTCTTTTCATTATCCTTTCACTGTCTGTCTTAACATATTTTGCTTATTTCTTCACCTGTGCAATTTTAAGCTCCTCCTTTAGTAACCTGCCATTTACAATCAGTTTGCCATCTACCTAGTACTTCTGTTATAGTTAAATGGGCAATAGTAGTGCAGGTTCTTGTGTACAACAAGGAAAGCACCAAGAGGAAAGGCTCACCAAGCAAACACCCAGGAGTAGGTTGAAGATCACAGGGAAGGTAGAAGCAGAAGCAGGAAAAACGGAAAGGGGAGAAAAAGCCTACACCAACTGCAATTTCACTTGCATGGAAACCAAGAGAAATGACATTGTTACACCTGCACAGCAGTGCTGTTTTGATGGATTTCTCCTTCTGGAGCAGAAACGGAAGCTTGGGCTTTCAAATTTCAAAGGCCAGATATCCCTGACTTTTGGTGCCTCCCGCTGACTCTCACTGGCACCAATGTTCTGACTTTCACTATTTTATTTTGTAGCTTTTTTAGGACGATGGAAGCATAACTAACCACAGAGTGCTGCTTACAGTTGAATGGAGGGAAGGGAGCGGCTCACTCAGCTCCTTCTTTGTACTGTTTTGCTGTCTTTGCAACCTAAGAGATCTCCATACCCCAACCCAAGCAGTATCTCTACTTGGGTCTGCACAATGAGATCACTAGCACAAGGCCAGGGACTCTAAATCCTTGTCCCAAGCATGATGAAAACAAGTTGCAATTCTTTGCACACATTTATTTATCTTATTTAGGTATGATTTTTTATTAGCTCCACTGTAGTAGCCCTATTAACTATAAAATGAGAACATTCCACTTTGTATATTCCTTTCTACCTTACTGCATTTGAAGCAGGACACTTTTTCTATCCTTGAGATCTTTGAATTTGCTCTGACTACACCATTGAAAATAATGTAGCCCAAACAAAGAAGATGCTACTCACTCTATGCCCTGGTTCTAAACACCAGAAAGTTCCAGAAAGCAGTCGAAATTGACTACAGAAGGCAAGAAAAAGGAACGCTCAGATGAATCACAGGAGTTGATTATCTACATCAGTGTGAATTGTTATTCACTTCCTGTGAGTGGCCAAATGACTATTTACAAAGCTATTATAGGACTCATTAATTGTCGTTATTATTCACGAGTATCACTGCAATTACCAAAGTGCCTCAGTGCACTTTACTTTGGCATTTCTCTTCTTAATTAGTCATATTGAGTGTTACTAGCTGACCTCCTTGCATAATGGATAAGGCAAAGAAAGTAAAGAAAGCACAGAGCAACATGATTAAAAGCAGGGTCTCTGTTGCAAGGACAGGAAAGGACTGAGTCTGAGAATCAGTCAGTGACACCACATTACTAAGCACTGACTGCAACTTCACCTGTGCAGAAACTAGGAGAAATGGCGCTGACATATGCATCAGAAAGGTATTGTGATGGACTTTTCTTCCTACTGGGAAGGAACTGAAAGGTCCTGTCTTACAGGAGATAGAAAACAGGAATTAAATTGTCAGCAAGACTCTTATCCTGTTTTTTAAGCATTTGACCCAGTGCCCTGCTGAAGCGGTTAGTAAGAAATCTACCCATGGGATCAATTTACATTGATAGGACTCATTGTCAAGTGGCACTAGCACATTCCAAACTTACAATTTATTATTTAGGCTGATTTGGCCTTGTAATTTATTTGAGTATAAGACCTGCTACCTTTTTCTATATCTAGCAATTTCAATCTGGGATGTAATGATTTTGTTTATTAATATAATGCAATTTTTCTTATCAGTCTTTGTAAAATATAAATAAGAATAAAGTGTTGAACAAAGAGTTCATATTTATTATATTGTGCAATGTTTTCTATGTATTTCAGTCAGTCAAACTACTATTAATACATGCCATATATTTCACAATGTGACAGGTAGAGTAACAACAGCAACAGAAAAGTAACTGTTGGAATAAGTTTTATAGCAGGCTAGAAATAATCACTTCAAGAAGGAGGAGATGTATGAGACCAACGCTGTAAAGAAATATTCATGGACACAAAAAGATTAAACTGGACATAGTAATATATTTTGACAACAGTATATAAGGGAATGATAGAGCAAAAGGAAACAAATAATAAAAGGAAAAGTCTCTGTTTTTGAGAAAATGAAAACCTTATGCTAAAAGGTTCATTTTTCAGAAGCGTTCAAGAAATGTGGAATAAAAACATGCAGGAAAATTATAGAATTTTAAAAGTTAAGACAGACATGTAAACTCACTGCCAGGCTATCTGAAAACACTGTTAGAGTATGGCTCTTGAAAATTATTTCAAGCATTATTGCAATGTTTTTGCTTTATGTATTTAGTGCAGGATCTACAGGGTACAGGGTCTCCAGGATCTCCCTACACAGATCGGACTCATACCAATTCACCTGTTTTCCGCCTCCTGAGTTCTGGGATTACAGGTGCGTCCCAGTACCGTCAGTCTTAATCACCAGCTCAATGTTTCCTGGGGGTGAGGCTGGCATGACACGCAGTGGATCGAATCCCAGGCCCCTGCACTTTGCCTAAGCAGGTGATTTAGTCCGCTGAGCTGTTTGGCCAACCCTTCACAATGTTTTTCAACATGATGGCAAACTGAACACTGTCTCTACCTTTATTTAGCAGATGAAGAAATAACTTTATTATAATTAAGGAATTAATAAGCGATATCCTAGACTCAAAGACAGGAATCTGTCCTTTTTTTATTTTAAAGAGAGAAATAAAAATAAAAGTTTCAAAACCAGTTAATAGGCACCGGCGAGATGACTCAGCAGACTAAAGTGCCTGATTAGGCAAGGATAGAAAAACTCAGGGACCACAGTACCATCCCCAAGACCACATGCTGCTAAATATATAAAATATAAATATAAATATATATAAATGCCCCAGATTTGCCTTTTTTTTTGCCCAGAATTGCTTTTGCTATTCTAGGTCTCTTTCAATTCCAAACTTTCCTATTTTAGGAATGTTTTCTCTAGATCTATGAGGTATGCTAATGATATTTTGATTAGGATTGAGTTACCTCTGTATACTGGTTTTGGGAGCTTGAACATTTTCATTTGTAAATTCTTTCCATCCATGATCAAGGGATATCTTTCCCTTTTTTGATATCTGTTTAAATCTCTTTTTTCAAAGTACTGTTATTAATTAATTTATTGATTTATTGTATTTAGTACAGAATCTACAGAGTTTCACAACACAGATCAGACTTATATTGATACTCCTGTTTTCAGCCTCCCAAGCACTAGATCACAGGCCCATGCCGCCACTCCCAGTCTCAATCCTTGTCTCAGCACAGCCCAGGAACAGGGCCAGCATGGCTTACCATGGATCGAAGCTGGATCCCTGTATCTTTCCTAAGAAGGCACTTTAGTCCATTGAGCTGTCAGGCTTATACTTCCATTATTAGATTCATTTCTAATTTTTTTTGATCCTGTATTGCAAGGATATGATTTCACTGATTTCATATGATTTCAAAAGGATATGATTTCGCTGATTTCTTTTTCTGTGAATCTCTTATTTATGCATAGGAAATGGTGCTAACCTTTAAGTGTTGATTTCATATCTAGGTACACTGCTGAATTTAATTACTAAATCTATCAATTTTTAGTGGATTTTTTGGAGGTCTCTCGCATATATCACATCATATGAAATAATTATAATTTAACTTCCTCTTTTCTTATGTCTTTTTATTGTCTAATTGTTCCTGCTAATGTTTCCAGAACTATATTGAATAATAACGGTGACAGTAGACATGATTACCTTATTTTTCAATTTAGAATGAAAGCTTTCTGTTTTTGACCACTTAGTCAGAACCTGGACTTTTCTTTGTTGGTAAAATTTTTATTACATTTTCAATTTCATTTGATGATATTAAGTTACTTAGAAGTTTTTTATCTTCTTGATTTACTTTTGTCAATTCAATTGTGTTTAGGAAATCTATCCATTTATTCTGTTTTCCAACTTCTTATAATATAGCTTCTCATGGTAGGTATTGATTATCTGGTTTTATTATTATTATTATTATTATTATTATTATTATTATTTTGTTTTATTTGAGACAGGGTCTCGCTATGCAGTTCAGGCTGGCCTTGAGCTCACTTTGGTAGCCGAGGCTGGTCTTGAACTCGGCAACAATCCTCCTGCCTCAGCCTCCTGAGTGCTGGGATTACAGGCATGCGCCACCACACCCGGCTCTATCTGGTTTCTATAAGATCTATTGTGACTCTTTCTTCATCTGTAGCTGTTAAAATTTGTGTTTTTTCTTTCCTCTTTTTGATGAAGTGTTATGGTTTGTATCTACTTGTCCCCCAAACCCTTATGCAGTAATGGGACTGAGACTTCTAGAGTTTAAGTTTAACTCATGATCCACTGGAATTATGTGGTGATCTACTGGGATTATTGACCTTAATACTGCTTGGAACATGGGTGTGAGTGCTACACCCAACCTGCGCCAGAGAGCCTGAATATAATATAAGAGAGGCAGAGAGACAGACACTCTCTGTTGCCATTGTTGCTGTTCCATCACCATGAACTGCTGCTCTCTGCCATGTGCCAGTCTGCCTTGGATCTGCCTTGGAGCCCGCTGAGTACAGACTGAAACCTCCAATAACTGTGAGCTGAACAAACCTTTCCTTTCTTCACTTTGGGTGGTGAGTATTTGTCCCAGTGATGAGAGAAGTGTAACTGAGACGTGAGGTTAGGTGATGGTTTGTCAATTTTATTTGTTCTTTCAAAAACTCAGCTTTTCAATTAATTGATTCTTTGTATTGTTTTTGCAATCTCGATTGCATTAATTTCTCTTATCTTTATAATTTCCTCCATTATATGAGCTTTAAATTTGTTCTTCTTATGCTAAAAATTTGAAGTCTAAATATTAGGTTGTTTATTTGATCTCATTCTATTTTCTTGATATGAGAGTTTATCACTACAAATTTTCCTCATAGAACTGCTTTCATTGCATCCTATAAGTTCTAATATGCTATATCAGTGTTAGCATTTAAGTGTATCATTTAAATTCATCTTTACTTTTGTCTGTGACCCACTGGCTGTTTAGAAGGGTGTTATTTAATTTCCATGCACTTAGGTAGTTTTGTGACTTCTTTTGTTGTTGATTTCCAGTTTTATTATGCTATGGTCAGATAGTATACATGGAATAATTTCAATTCCTCTGTAGGTACTTAAACATGATTTGTGGGTTAATATGTGATCTAGTTTGAAGAATGTTCTGTGTGCAGCTGAGAAGGGTGTCTATTCTAATGTTTTTTCAGTGGAACACTCTGTAGACCTCTACCAGTCCATTTGACTTTAGGCTTAGGTTAATTCTGATACACCTTTGTTGATTTTGTCTAGCTGACTTATGTATTTATGAGAGTGGAGTACTGACATACCCTCATCACAATTTTGTTAGAGCTTATCTTTTTTTTTTTTTCATAGTTTCAGTGCGCCAGTATTTGCTGCATGTATATTTATGACTTTTAGCACTTCTTGGAGTTTTCCACTAACAAGTATGTACTGACCTCATTTGTCTCCTTTGATTAGTCTTGACTTACAGTTTCTGCAAACATAATAGCTATTTCTGCTTTACTCTGGATTCATCTGGCATGGGGAATTGTTTCCCATCCTTTGATTTTATTTTATGAATTTATTTTTATGTAAATATGTTTCTTGAATGCAGTACATTGTTGGATCTCATTTCTTGATCTATTCTGCCAGTCTCTCTTGTGATTGATGAGTTGAGACCAATTAAATTGTTGGTTATAACTGATAGGTTTATCATTGTCTTGTTACAGTCCTGAGGTTAGCTGCCTGTTTTTGTCTTCTGTTCAATTTCTTTCCCTTCCTGGCTGCTTCTTTCTATTGCTATTCATGTGTTTGGAGATGCTGTGTCTCTTTCAAATATATCCATCAGAGCATTTGTAGAGCTGGTTTGAGAGATCATGAATTTCCTCAGTTATTCTTTATTGTAGAAGTATCTTATTTCTCCATTCATTTTGAAAGATAGCATTGCAGGATATAATTGCCTTGCTTGAAGAGTGCTTTTCTATAGGGTTTGAAATGCCTCACTCCAAGTCCTCCTTGATTGGAGGGTTTGTGTTGTGAATTTTTCTGTGATTATAATGGGTTTTCCTTTAAACGTGATTTGTTTCCTTTCTCTAGCTACTTTTAATATTGCATTCTTCTGCTGAATTTCTGAAGTCTTGATTATTATGTGCCTTGCTATAAATTTTATTTTGATCATGGTTAGTTGGAGTTCTCTATGCTTTATTTATTTGCATGTCAAAGTCCTTACTCATGGTTGGGAAGTTTTCCACCATTATTTCTGTGAAGAGTTTTTTTTTTGTTTGTTTGTTTGTTTTTTTCATTAATGGCTTACACTCTCTCTAGCTGTCCTACTGACTGCAGTCAATCTTATGTTGTTCTTCATTGCTTCATCTTGTAGCTGTTGGCATTTTCATGATCTCCTATTATTTTAAGGCATCATTTCATGGTTGCTAGCCACAGTTCTGTGCTTTAGATCTGACATTCCATTCGTGCCTTTACTTAATCTGCTGTGTATGTTTTCTTTTTGTAATGTATTAGTTATTTAGTTAGGTTCTAAGTAAGAAATTTAGAGCACTAATTTATTATGATAAATTCCATTTGTCAGAGCAAAAACAGATCACAGGTAGCCCCAGGACTGATGAATAGCTTTGACCTGTGACTCTACCACTTTCTGATCCACCTTGTGTGGCTCTGAAATCTGGTGTCTCTCTTTCTCAGGGTCAAAGATCTCACGACCCTGGTGTCTGGATTTCTGCAGCTTGTTCTTCTTGAAGTAAGCATCAGTGAGGTGTTTGGGGATTTTCACTTTGCTAATATCAATTTTTGTAGAGGCAGCAATGACAAATTTCTGGTGTGTTTTTTGTAGGGGAACATGATTAAGGTTAAGAGGCCAAGTCCCAAGTAGCAAGCCACTGGCCAATTGCTTCAGGAAAACCACTCTCTTGCCTCTGTTCCCCAGTGAGGATGATCAAGATAGTCCTGGGAGTGATGCTAGCTCAAAGTTCCTTCACATGCTGACTGAAGGGTTTCTTTCCATGGCTCAAGAGCTTTCAGGACACGTCTTCAGTAGAGTGATACCTAGGCATTGTTTGAAGCTTAACCACCCAGGTACCTCCATTCTTGTCCCCACCAACTAATCTTATGATAATAGGAAGAACTCTCTCTTTTTCTCTCAAACTTTAATTCAGTAGCTGTGTGTTTTCTCTTATACAATTTCTGAATTTCTGAAATTGTATTCAGTAGCTGTGTGTTTTCTCTTATACAAAGCCTTTCTGGAACATGTAGCAGATTGGGAGTATCAACCAATTCTCCTAACCAGGTCAAGATTTCAGCTGCAGTGGCGCCTTGCCTTGTTGAACTTTTTGCCTTCACCTTACCCTTTTTACCAGTACCCTTGGCAGCAGCCTTCTTGGTTTTGGGATTCTTCTCTTTAGTGTCTGGCTTCTCATTATTTTTTCCCACCGTCTTGCAAGATGGAAAGAGAATTGTTTCCAACTTCCTTGTTGTGTATATCTCCAATGAAATTTTAATCCCCTGAACTTCTGCTTGTGTCTTCTTCATCGATTCTGTGTCTCCCCTTTGTTGTGTTTCCACGGCTTTTCATTGTTTTCCTGAGCTCCTCAATTGTATTTATCTGTGTCTGCTTTAGTGTCATTTATTTTGATCATTCTGTTTTGCACATTAGCCATTATTTTTTCTCTAGCCTCTTCCATTTGTTTTTTTCACTTTTATTGCTAACAATACCACAAATTCTGGTAGTTGGCTTCTGATTTCCTCTCTTACTGTGCTCTGAGCTTATTCTATATGGCCTGGGGGTATGGAATTGCATTTTGCTTCTGTGTTTTGTCTTTTGCTGTATTCTATTTTTCTATTGTTTTTGTATCAACACATATAGTTTCCTTATGGCAGGTAGTTTTCTTCCTAATATGGAGGCTGCCTTAGGAAATGGCTATTGTATAGTAATATCTTCTAGATATAGGTGGTTCTGGGACTTCCAAATATGCTACCTTCAAAATGTGTTGCAAATAAGAGATTGTTAACTATTTGACTCACAGTCCAGTCCTTTGGTACTAGATTATGGTGATAGTAATGATCCAATACAACCACCGAGCTGTCATACAGGACAGAAAAACTGGGTATGATATCCCAGCTAAAAATAACGATAGTCTGAAGTGCAGCCTGGCTATTGATAGACTGTAGTCACTATTAGCCAGATATTTTCAACCATAGGAATAGATGCTACAGTAGTATAATAGTATCCAACATATACCATGAATCTCTACATAATGATTTTCCCTTCTGTGGAGTGATTTTGTCTTGTTCTGATGGGGAGATTAAGAAGGACAAGGTTTATACAGAGAGATGAGTGAGATGCTAAAAGTAGGAGCAAGTCTGGGGCGCACAGGATGATCACCCAAGTTTTGAGAAACTGGAGAATAGAAGAGGGAAAGAATAGAAGAGGAAGAATATGAGTATTGAAGTAATCTGGGCAGAGAAAAGAATGTATTTTCACATGGAAACATATAAAGTCAAGCAAGATAGTTGGCAAGAGAAGAGAAGAGAGAGGAAAGGAGAGGAGAGGAGAAGAAAGACAAGTAGATGAAGATAGAAAGGAAGATAATAAATCTAAGTCATTAAAGGTAGAAAAAAGAATGAACAGACTCAAAACAGAAATAATGCTAAAAAAAATAAAATAAAGTCAAATTAAACTGAATTTTAAAAAGATCTCAACCAGCCAGAAAAAAAAAGAAAGAAAGAAAGAAAAGAAAACGATCAAAGAACCACAAATAAAATAAAATAAATGGAGTAAAATTTCCCTGATGTTTGCATATCTGCAGTAGGTTCAACTCTGATCTCAGAAGTATGTTGTGTACTCCAGCCAATTTTGAAGTAGGATTTGTGCTGGATGTAGGACTTATTAATAAATAATACGATTGAGGTAAAGAAGATAGGTTTGAGTGGAGAATGATTGCATAGTGAAACCTGAACATTGCAATTGCAGGTGACAGTAGGACATCAGAATGGAAGCAGGTAGCCGGGCGTGGTGGCTCACGCCTATAATCCCAGCACTCTGGAGGCTGAGGCAGGAGGATTGGTGTGAGTTCGAGACCAGCCTGGGCTACAAAAGTGAGTTCAAGGTCAGCCTCAACTGCATAGCGAGACCCTGTCTCAAAAAGACAAAAAAAAAAAAAAAAAAAAAAAAAAAAAAAAAAAAGAAAGAATGGAAGCAGGCAGACACTCCACACAAGGGAAAGGGAAAAAGATGTGTAGGTATAGGTATATAGACAGGATAATCTGGACAATTGTACTGCCAATTTCTGCTGGTCTTTTGAAAGGAGAACTTAGTGCTTAATTTTTTTTTTCTTTTAGTTTTTACTTTTAATTTCTTAGAACATTTTTGTTGTTGTTTTGTTTTTAACCAGTTTTGTACCTTTATAGCTGGTAACCTAAACAACTAATTTAAAGGTAATATCATACAATACCACAACCACCGCTGAATTCTTATTACTTTGTTAAGTGAATTTTTTTGGGGGGGCAGGGGGCAGGTTCAGCATGCCCTGGGGCAGGGTTGGCACAGACTGTAGTGCTAGTGATTGAACCACAGTCCCTGTGCCTCCCTAAGCTTGGCTAAGCAGGCACTTTAGACCACTGAGCTATCTCGCTGGTCCTATTTAGCTAAAGTTTGTATCATGTGTAATTTTTTTTTTTTTTTTTACTATTTTGTAGTCTTTTAAAAGAAATTTTAAAAAAAATGAAGAAGATTCACCTAAGAAAGAGTTGGTCATGTTTGGATGACGCTACAAGAGCCATGTGAAATCCAGTTGGAGAAGACAAAGAGGTGTACACTTCAGGAGAGGGACAGGACAAGGACTCAGGCCTCAGAAACTTGCCACAGAGAACAAAGAATACCGAAAAAAAAACTCAGCAAACAAACTTGTTAAAAAAAAAACAGAAATGCAAATGAAATTGAGTGGAAGTGTAAGTATCCACTCAAAACTTTTCTATATAAGTACAAAGGACTTCATATAAAGAGGCTGTTTGACATGAACCACTGAGACTCATGTTATATCAAAATTTGTTTGTAAGTGAAAGAGCATCTATCTGTAGTGGAGCCAATTATACCCTATCCTGTAATATAAAGTCTTACTCCAATTTTTCTCAATATATGATGTACCCTTAGAGAAGCCAGGGTTTTTAGTTTTCAGCTATTCAAAGTATCCCGATTAGGAGAAGAAAAGGTAAAAATAGGCAGGTAGGAAAACATAGGAGAAATGTAGACAAAGCTTTTGTTTCCTCTATAATGAAAATAGAATTTTCCAATAAGGCCAACTTAAGGAGAGGGAGAAGGAAGGAAGGAAGGAAGGAAAAGAGAAAGAGAGAAAAGAAAGAAAGAAAGAAAGAAAGAAAGAAAGAAAGAAAGAAAGAAAGAAAGAAAGAAGTAATTTTATTTTTAAAAATAGCAGAAAGCTAGTGAGATCAATAGAAAGTTTACAAGACCAAATCCAAAACCTTGGCAGGAGCTAGGGCAGTTGAAAAAGATGAACAAATAAGTACTACAGGGAAATAGCCTGCATTAGAATTATTTGTCCAAGATACCAGGTTGCATTCTTCATCCCTGAATCACAAGCCCCAGACTCTGGCACTCATTCTTCTATTGCTCTCTATACCTTTGACAATAAGGGCAGGAAATAGCGTTTTCCTTCCATGCTTTCTTTCCTGTCAATAGTGATGTTAGTAAGAAATCTCCTCAAACAAAACTAAGCATTGATGCTTAAAGTATACCCCAAAGTCAGTCAAAACAGCAAATAAATGAGAATAAACTCTATTGTGTTGCACTCTTACTGCTCAGCATCAAAATATACCATACCTTTCATGTGCCACAAAAGAAGAAGCTTTAAGGAAATAGCTTTAAGCTTTAAGGCTATTTATAGGATATGTGTGCACACACACACGCACATGCACACGCATACGCACACACACACACACATCCTCCCACTGCTTAGATTTCTAAGCAGCAGCTGCTTTCCCCAGGTGAAGATACAGGGCTCTAGTATCTATCAGTGCCTTCTAATCCAGTCTAAGACTTTCCTAAATTTGCAATAAATTGTAAGATTAACCAGGGCCATTGTAGTTTCTACCAATTGGATTCATTTATTTTCTCTAACTGTTTATATTATAAGCTTCTTCTCTAGCATTGTAACTACTGATTAATGGATAGATTGCAGAAGATAAGCAATCTAATGTCAGAATAACTTATGTTTTTATACTCTTTTACTCTGTTCTGTATTTACTACTGGCTCTTAAATGCTCCTCACCACAGCTGTATTCTTATCTCCATTGATTAAATGATAATTCATGTTATGCGTGGAGGGCTTGCGGTCATAACTCAGGCTAATGAAGAAAATAGATTGGAGTGTGTGCAAAATTGGTTTCACTTTAAAAGGTAACTTTTTTATGCAAGGGAGGTTGCAGCCTCTTTAAGCAGAGAGGAAACGACATATTTCAGGAAAATGCATTAAGAGGACAAACACAGATGTGTTCTCCATTCTGATGGGCATTTTGAAATACGTTGCACAAAAATTCTATTTAAGCATAACATGAAAATGTATGTATAAAAGAAAACGTTTTCCAATATATATAGAGATATGGTCAGATTCCTTCATATGTTTGTCCAAAGCTATTTTCTTAGATGAAACAAAAACCTTAACTGTTAGAAGTCACCCTAATAGTGATGATATCAAGAAACTTGGAATGAAATTCTGTGCAGTTGCACATGTGGAATAGCAGTTATGACCTAAGCTTTCTTTGAGAACTTCATCGCATCTTGAGAGAAAATCAGGTTCAAAATTTTTTAATGTATTAAATAGCAGCTCAAGACAGTGGGTTTATTGTTTCAGTATATTAACCTAGATACACAGGCATTGACTGAAATATTTTACAAACGGCTAAAGAAATATTATTTTGCTTATGGAAAGCTGCGTCCTCTTCCACTGTCTTGAATTTCATTTCCTCCTTTTCTCATCAATTTCATTTCTTTCCTCTGTCTCAACTTGTTTTTCTACTCTTATTCCTTAGTATAAGAATATATGTGTAAAAGAATGAAAAAATACATGTGTAATCACTGTGCATTCCTCTAACTATATATGTTTCTTCCTTACATGATCTGGTTAACAAGTCCTGGGGGGCATACTAATTTCTTGTCTTGATTGCAGTCTCTGAGATGGTGATTCCTGCTTTTTTTTTTTTTTTTCTGAACTCCTCCTGTGGTTTATTTTCACATCTTTACCTTCCTGAATTTCTTAAAGAGACTCCTCTCCCTTCGCTCATTCATAGATACCAGTGCAGGCTACAATTGTATCCTGTAATCTCAACCTTCTTTCTTTTTTTTAGATATAATGCGTACAACCCATGGCTTCAGCTACCATTCCTATTCTAAGGTATGGATTCAGACATTCTATCTATCTATCTATCTATCTATCATTTCTCCACTGAATGATTCTCATGCAACTGCCAATGTTACATATACTGAAAATATACTGTAAACCTATTCACTGCCCCAAATCTTAGGGAAATTAGAATTCAGAGGAATGGAAAGTCAACATAGTAAAAAAAAAGTGATATGGGAGTATGGATGTCATAAAGAGAAAAGCGTAGAGTGAAAACATAGACCTGTATGAGTCAGAGAACTTTTCAGTAAGATGAGAATGAATAAAGAAAGGAGTGGTAACAGGGATAATTGGATTATAAACTCAGTCAGAAAAATTTTAGGGAAGTAGACATCAAGAACAAAGTTCTTAGAAGAATATTCTTGGTACTTTCTATAAAGAGCAAGGATAGTGTTGTACGTAGTGAAGAATGAGAGAGATAAATTTTGGAAAGTTAGGTATCCAAGAACCATAGTGTATATTATATATAGCTCAATATGAACTCCATGAATTTTGTTGATATCTAGATATACCAGTCCAATATCTATTGAAAATTTTATGTTTATGCAAATCTTAAACTAACTCATTTCCTAAGTGAAGTCTCCTATCTTTCCCACAGATTCTTTTCTCTGTTCCTTAGCTTGATGAATGTTACAGCCCAGGTATTCAAATAGAAATGAGAAAACTGTCTCTGATGTCTTCCATACCTTAGCTCATTCTTGGAATAATCTGTCCTGATAAATTCATTCTAACTCTTTAAAAATCTATGCTCCCTAACTCTTCAATATACACTTAATTCAATCCTACACAGTTTCTGTATGATTATACAAGGTTAATTCCAGCTCAAACACACACACATTTCCTCCCACACTCATTCAATTTATTCTTTGTTATAATCAGGATGTACTTTGGATTTACAAATCACATTACATTATTCTGGCAGGGATATGTCCCAATAAAATACAGTACTACATACTGTATGACTAAAACAATAATTAGTTTAGCACTATTACAGAGACTGGACAACCAAAGTCAACGTATCAGTAAATTTTAGCCCTATGCTAATCGTCTATGTTCTGTATGGCTATCTCGCTGCACAAGATATTCCTTGAATCTCTTATTCTCTTCTGTTTGTTTTTTTATTTTTAAAAAATTCAACCTTTTGTTTATTTAGTATAGGGTCTCATGAAGCAGCTTGGACTTTTAGTGATCCTCCTGTCTCAAGCCCCCTAGTACTGGGATAACAGGCATGTGCCACCACAACCAGTCGCAGGGGTCAGGTTTCCGGACATGGCATGTGGTACCAGGGATCAAACCCAGATCCTTGCACTTTCCAGGCAGGCACTTAGACCGCAAACTATCTCCCCAGCCCTTCTTACTTTCCTTTGAAGGACTCTAGACACATTGAATGAGAGCCTTGCCTTCATGAGCTCATTTAACCTTTCTTAACCTTTTAAAGGCCTATTGTAAAGTATAGTAACCACAGGCACTAGAGGGCCAACATAGAAATGTAGGGGAACACAACTGTTACGGTTTGCATTCCGATGTCCCCTCAAAGCTTCAAGAGGTCATAGATGGAGCTTTTACTGAGGTGACTGGATCGAGAGTGTGTGATGCTGGGATTGAGGATATGTGATTGCCTTAGAGCCAGACAACTATGGACTGAAACCTCTACAACCTGTGAGCTAAGTGAACTTCTTCCCCTTTAACTTTGGGCATTATATATTTTATCTCAGCAATGAGAAAATTAACTAAAATAACCATCCAATTAACAATCACCTCTTCTGCCAACCCCCTTTCCATGATTCATTAGAATAAAGTATGGGCACTTAGGAGTTTTTATGACACGACACTTGTCAACTCTCCCACTGCCTTTCTAATTATTTTTGTATTTCTCATGTATCACCTTTGTTTTTTTTTTTTTTAGAAAATAGCTAAAAACATGCATAAATGTTTTAGCTCTTTAGTGAGAAAAAAGTAAAAGAAACTTTGTGGACCAGCCAGATAGCTCAGTGGATTAAAGTGTGTGCTTAGGAGCAGGGACCAGGTTTTGACCCTCACATGTTGTGCCAGCCCCGCCCCTGGAGAACGCTGAGACAGCAAATGAGATTGGGCGTGGTAACACACACCTGTAATCTCAGCACTTGGGAGGCTGAAAACAGGAGGATCACTATGAGTCTGATATATGTAGTATAATCCTGTAGACCCTGTACTAAATGCATTTTTTAAAAAAGAAATAAATAAAGAATGAAACCTCAGGTCTTTTTGTGATCCTTATGACTACCCAAAAGCTGTATACCTGGTCCAGAGTTTCCCATTATCTGCACTAAGGTTTACTCTTTTGTTTTGTTTTGTTTTGTTTTAAGGTTTCGTTCATTCACTTCAGACTGTACGTGAATCCCAATTCACCTGTCATTTAGTGCTTTATTCCAGCAGAACTCCAAACCAAATTGTACCTTTACAGTAGCATCACAAGATATGCTGATAGGTTTGTATTTCCATTAAACTATTGAACTATAAACCCTGTAACAGCCGGGCGTGGTGGCACACGCCTGTAATCCCAGCACTTGGGAGGCTGAGGCAGGAGGATCGGTGCGAGTTCGAGACCAGCCTGGGCTACAAAAGTGAGCTCAAGGCCAGCCTGAACTGCATAGCGAGACCCTGTCTCAAAAAGACCAAAAAAAAAAAAATAAAAAAAAAATAAATAAAAAAATAAACCCTGTAACAGCATCTAGTTTCTTGAATTTAATAAATTGCTAAACACTCTAAAGGAAGGTAGTCACAAACAGAGACAGGTATTTTTTTTCTCTGAAGTTAAGATTACTGAACTATTAATTTTTTTTAGTGATGTGACAGTATATGTCCTGTAAAGTATATTTATTAAAGTCATGATAGAGAATAGGGAAAGATCCCCCCAGAAGCATGAGACATTTTGTCATTTGTTAGTACCCAAAGTTAGTTGAAGTTGAAAGAATAGATTTAGTTAGGTGGTAACTATGGCCTCTTAAATTTTACTAAGGCATGGAATGGACCTAAATATTGAGAAGGATAAGTGTTTTCCTTTCTTTTTCATGACTAATATGCCCTTTTATAATATTTCTCTTTTTTACTCACTTTTAATCTCGACTAACTTAAATATGCAGTCTATTAACAGCAAATACACATTTATGTAACAAGATCCATATCACTACTCTGCATTAGATACGTTTGAAAACAGCAGCATCAGACCAGAAAGGGAGGAGGGGCACTTGTTCAGTCTTTGGTGAAACCACCACAGCCCTTCCCCTTTCCTTCCTCTGTAAATCCTTTCTCAGAAACAGTAGGCAGCTGAGAGGGAAATAAAGCCGAGCGTCCCTCTGCCTAGGATGTCAGCACCGTGATTGCAAAAGGAAGTCAGGCAGCACCATGTCCTCGGTTCTGGGGCCCCACCCAGGGCAGGTCAGCCTGGGCATTCTCTGACAAGCCTGATCCCAACACCAATGTGCGAACATTCATGTAACACATTCCTGATGGAGAATGTTCATTTAGCTTGACAAACAGGATGCAGTACTCCTTGGTCTTCTCATCTACTCTGTAACTCTGGGATCTGGGGTTACCAGGAGCAGCTGCTGCAGATGGAGTGTGTGCCACTGGAGGAATGGCCACATTGGCACCCTGGTGGCCTGGCTGCTGTGCTCCCAAGGCAGCCTGAGGGCACCGCCTGCACAAGACTGGTCCCACTGTTATGTAGGCAGCTGGCATTGGAAGCTCTAGTGCTCTTTGCAGTTTTCTCTTCATCAACTTTTGACTCATTCGTTTTAAATAATTCGGACTTCTTAGTTTTCATATCAGCATCAGTATTCTGTACCACAAGTGTTTTTCTTTGTTCACCTAAGGATTCATCTTTTTTTTCCTTCTTTCTGTTTTGGGATGTTTTAGGCAAAGAAATATTCCTAGCACCTTTCTGGTTTTTTGTTTGTTTGTTTGTTTTGTTTTTTTTTTTGTTTTTTAACTAGTTCTTGGGAGAATCTCTCCACAAACCATTCTATCTGAAGAAAGTGTGGTTAAGGAGTTCAGCACATATAATGGCCTTTTGTCACAGTCAACGTATAGGCATTTCTCTATTTGTGTGTGTGTGTGTGTGTGTGTGTGTGTGTGTGTGTGCATTTCTTTGCTAAATCTATTACAACTTCAGAGAGTTTAACTGTCTTTTAAGAGGTTCTATTTCTTGTATTTAAGGCCATCATACTCCAACAAGTTCAGGATTTTTATAAAATAGCTCTTGATGTCTTGGAATTAAATTGCCTGAACATGTCACAACGTGACAGAGCTGGTCAATGTCAAGAGCCTTCTGGAAACCCCCGCCCCCCCAATGAGCATGTCGGCTACCACTACTTGGTAGTCCAGTCCACTTGGAAAGAGTTCCAAGTCATCAAGAATGGTGTGGTCAACCAATTCAAAGACCAGGCATCATCCTTTTGTTCTTCTTACACACTTTCAGCAGATTTATCAAATTCTCAAGCCTTTGTTGCTTCAGAAACTTGATCTCTTTCATAGCAATTTTTTTTAACCATTTTGTCACTGTTGCTTTCTAGGACATTTTGATGTCCACCCTCCTCCCACTGTTATGGTCTCTACACTTTATTACCACTCTATAGCTCTCTTCTCCAGCCAACCCTAGGTTCTCATATAAACAATAGGAATTTTTTCTTGGGATGCATCAGTCTTCCGGGGTGGAGCAATCTGACCATTCCTGAGCAGCAGACACCTAGCTCCATGCCGGCCATGTGCTGACATCTCCATGGAAATGCGTTGGCTGTCGCAATCTGTGGGGTGTCGTCCCGGGCAGGTCCCAAGGCAGGCCAGCATATGCGAGTGCAGGGACGCCACTGGAGACCCTGCAGGATTAGGGAGTCGGCAGAAGGAGGGGAAATGGAGCACCATGCCCAAGGGCCACCTTCATTCTATATTTAAAAGATCACTTTGAAGAAGAAAACAGTATTATAGGAAGATATTTGCCTAAATGAAAATTTGGTGATCTTTTTGGCCTGTGAACAAACTCCAACTTAAAAATAGATGTCTGAGGTTCAGTGGAAAGAAAAACAGTTATATTATTGCCCACATATCCTAGACTAATTAATATGTCTACTCTTGGCACAAAAACTAAGAAGCTATTAGCAACATAGAAATATCTGGGAAATCCTAGATGTTTATTTAGTTGGTAAACTAGGGTATGTATAAAATTCTTGTTATGCCTTGCTGAAAATTTTATCTTCGAGTAAAAATGGACACTAGTTCAAGAAAGTTAATTTGTGCTGAAATGAAATTTAGAGGAACCATAGTAAATCATAAACAATGTAAAAATTAAAACACAGCATTATTTGGGGAGCTAAAATAACACTTAGAAGTAAACTTGCCTTAGAATTTGTAGAAATACAAGGAAGTGTTTCTATATTTATCTACAATAAGGGGTTTCTTTTTTTTTTTTTTTTTGTCTTTTTGAGACAAGGTCTCGCTATGCAGTTCAGGCTGGCCTTGAGCTCACTTTTGTATCCCAGGCTGGTCTCGAACTCCCATCGATCCTCCTGCCTCAGCCTCCTGAGTGCTGGAATTACAGGCATGTGCCACCACGCCCGGCACAATAAGGGGTTTCTAAGCAAATCTTGCCAAAATTAAATTTTCAGGTTATTTATAGTGGATTACCTAGCATTTAGTTTTCAGTAGAAAAATAGTTTTCCAACAAGGCACTATCTTAAATGAATGAGCTAAGATATCTTCAGAAGAAATCTAGAGTGTATGATTAGGAATAAAAACACAGAATTGGATGAATCATACATCTAATATCAGGGGTTCTATCATTCTCTGAGGCCAAGTGTCCTCACTATAACTGGACATTTTACAATTGAATAGTTCATAGATCTCATTTTAAGGGAAAATCTTTTGAGTGACTCTTGAACATTTTGTGTTTAAGTTTTTTGCAATGGGTGCCTACTTATCTCAATTTAGAACAAAATTAAATTCTTAGGCCAGCGAGATAGTACTGCAAGAGGCTAAGCACCTACTTAGGTAAGCTTAGGGACTGTGCTTTGCTGGCAGGTCCCTGAGCACTTCTGGGTGTGGTGGCGCAGGCCTGTATTGGGAGTGCTGGAGAGGTTGAACACAGGAGTATCACTATGAGTCAAAGCTGCATAGTGAGACCCTGTACTAAATACATTAAAAAGAAGAAGCTTTTCTTCCTCTATAATTAAAGTCTTTTTACCTGTGAATAACTCCTCAAAATTAAATTTAATCTCTTAATATGTTTTATAATTAATATGTGAAAATATAAAAGAAAAAGGTCCAGTCAAATAGCTCAGTGGATTAAAGTACCTTCAAGCAGTCTCAGAGGCCCAGGATTCCAACCCCGGACCTACCGTGCAGGCCCCGCCCCCAGACAGCAATTGAGGCTGGACTTGGTGGTGTGCACCTATAATCCTAGCTCTTGGGAGGCGGATCACTATAAATCTAATCTAGTAGTGAGATCCTGAATGCCCTATAGACCTTTCCCTAAAATAAAAAAGAGAAAGAAAGAAAGAAAGAAAGAAAACATAAAAAGGCAAAATTTGTCAAAAACTTCATGTCACTCAAATATATTCAAAGGCTTAGGCTTCCTTAAACAGTAATATGAAATCCTTCCATGTCACATGCTTTCACCTTGGTAATTCTGATGATCATTCTTTCATAGGAAGAAATCCTAATGATTAAATATTCCAAATTCTTATTTTTTTAATTTCATGATTATAGATTTACAATTAGCCTTATCCTTTGGCCTGTTGAGAAACAATACACTCATCATTTAATGCAACTATCTACATGTCCTGGTTGATATTTGCTTATGAGTCCGAATTTATAGATTGTAATTCTGTCTTTTGCACTTTCTAAGTTTTACAGCTAGGCTAGTGACTCTGCATATATTAACAATTATATTGTCAAAGCAGAAAACCTGAGAACAAAATCCTAAAATGTGAATACCAATCACTTCTTTTGAGGAATGCTAGCCTTTCTCAGGTGGCACTATTTCTTTTTATTGGCAAAAAAAAAAAAAAAAGGAAAAAGGAAAAAGAGGAAATATTTCATTTTATTGTTTGTAATAACTGAGAAGATGAAGACATGTATCCTGGAAGGTAAAAACCCAAACATTTAGGGAAGAGAGTTTATCGATTTTATGATATGAAATTGTCATAGAAGGTGGCTTAGGGAGTCTCAGAAATATAACCTTTATTTTTTCAATCCTAAGTGACCCCATTGAGGAAGAAGAAATATAGTGCAGAATGCCAGAAAGCGTGTGTGCAATATGCTCTGATCAGCTCATATGTTAAAATTCAAATATAAATAATGAGGAAAATCAGCTCATATGTTAAAATTCAAATATAAATAATGAGGAAAATGCATTTAAAATTCATAAGAAGGGGGTCATGGGTCAATGAAGCAATATCGCTGTATCTTCAGCTTCTAATGAATTTGAGTTAAAAAAAATTGCTCTGGACAGTGATGTCCCCTTTTCAATTTCATTCAACTGAAGAAAGTCTGTGAAACACAAAGGATAGTTTTCAGCACTCTGTAGTGTACCACTGGCGGACACCATGAGCGCTTGGGCTGTCACATGTCTCTGTCTTTTCTTTCAAGGAGATTGATCTTCAGCATGGTGAGAAGGAAAGAAAACCTGATATGAAAGAGGGGATTCTGAAAGAATACCCAGGATGCTGTAAATGAATTAAATCCTCATGGTGGGAGGATAATTATATCTCAAGATAGAGGGAAAAAGTGCAAATGAGATCAGTGAACTATTGTTAGAAACCTTTGAAGAGTCTGAAGAATATGAGTGATGCCAAAAGCCTGTGGAGAAATAAGTGCCGCTGCTAATTTTTAAAAAGTAAAAAGTAAATCCTTAATCTGTTTATTATTTATACATTTATTTATTTTGCTATACTACTTTCACATAGGCTTTCAAGAGGATTTATATGAAAAGACACTGTGGAAATAATAATAGTAATAAGTGAAATATAACTGAATGTATATAGCTTGACTGCAGGTAGAGGTCTCAATGCAATATCAGTAAACTGTGACTGTCTGATGCTCCTCACATCTAGCAGGGACCTGATATTTAAACTCATATCCTAACATTTAGTCAAAGTAGGTTAGTTGATTGTCTCAGTTATTCTTTTCTCGTTGCTGGCACAAATACACAACCCCACAATGAAGAAAGGAAAGGTTCATTTAGCTCATAGTTAGTGGAGGTTTCAGTCCTCCACTAGGTAGAGGACAGCCTTTCATGGTGTCAGAAAACAATGAAGAACAAAGCGAGGGGCAGCAGCTGTGCCATCTAGCCAGCCCCTCTCCCCTCCTTGCAGTACAATGCAGATTACCCATTCCAAGGCAGGAAAAGCACTCACACCCATAATCCCAGCATTGGATTATGAATTATTCACAAACTCTATAAGCTTCTACAATGACTAATGAGCTTTTGGGAGGACAGCCAGATATAAACCATAACATTAGTAAAACAAGAATCCTCATAATTCCAGTGGCTTATAGTAGGGCGAGCATATGTATCTGCTGCTAACATGATAGCCTAAGGTGAATGTCTTTGACAAGATGGCCGTTCCGGGAGGTGTGTTCCATGGGACAATTTGCCAATTTATGCTTTTAGACATTAGTTACTCTCCTCTCCTCTAAGTCCTTGGAGTGCTCTCAATTAAGCAATTAAAAATAATGAAAAGAGCTTCATGGTTCAAATCCGAGTGTTTCAGATGTCTTCCATCAACTGGCAGGTACTCTGTCCCGAGACTATGCATTGCTGAAGAACATCCAGCTGCCTGTTTGGGAGACCAATAGTTCAGTGAGCAGCTACCTGCTCCCTGCCATAGCCACTTGTTCGGCCACCAGGTGGCCCTTCCATTCCTCTGGCACAGAAAAGGTACTCCTCCCATACCTAAGGGGCATCTTTCAAAATATATGTAGTCACCAGAGGTAGCTTACATTCCCCAGAAAAACAGCAAAAGCTTGGTGTCCAGTTTCTGTATTCCCATTTCCTTCATCTGAGCTAATAGGAGCAAGCTTATAATCTTAATAACCAAAGTACTACTAATGAATAACAACTGAAGATAGACTTGAAGGATAATATTTTTTTAAACATTGGCTGGACTTTAAAATGTGAACCAGTTTACCAGTATTTCCCAAATAATCACAACAGATTGAGAAGTGAACTGTTCTCAGCAGCAGTGTGTGAATTTTCAGACCCTTTCTGATAAACATGCGACTAGTAAGCTTTGCCTATATGTTGCATCCTATATGTACCAAGCTAAATGTACCAGTCTTCACAGCCAGGATTGCATAACAGGATAAAAATTTTAAAAGCTGCTTGAAAAATCTGCATTCTCACTTCAACAAAAGTCATTACAGAGCCTGGGGATCACAATGTACTGTCTGGAGAGAGGAAAATAAATCTGGCTCGAGAATATTATTACTGTTTTGCCACAGGAATAAACCTGTGTCTGGTAGCGTGTTTAAAATCAATACACCACTGTGGTTCTTTTCCTTTTTAAAAAGAAGAAGTTTTTGTACTCTTTTAATAACAATTTCAGGAGGAAAAGTTTATATGAAAGTACACTCAAGAATTGTTGGGTGTTTATAGAGGCTGGGTTTCACGGTTGTCCATTCTTGTGAGTCCTTTATTGTGTTAGATCTATAGTTTATAGTCCCCAGTTCTGTTCCTGGGGGGGGGGGGCAAGAATGAAATTCAACCTCAGAGAAGTGGGAGGAGCCAGACCTGAAGTAGAGCCCCAGGGACCCCTCAGGCTATGCAACTTAAATTGGGAAGGTCAAGCTGTTAAGTTCCCAACTTTCCGCTAAATGTTTTTAAGAGGCTCCAAGTAAAACTTAGAGCCATAGTTTCAAAATCACCTTAGTATTTTCCCAGACTTTCAGAAATTATTGAATCAAGACTTTCAGTAATGAAAATGATGGAAATAAAGAAGCAAGAAAAATACAATCTCTTCCATGTCAGCTTGATTTCAAAGAAAGTTTTCACTGAGCAACCAACTCGAAAAGTGTGAGTGCTGTAAAAGGTGACTAGAATTTTGAATGTTATTCAAAATGGACTGCTTAATTTATAACTTCATCTATAAAACTAATAAAACATATAGCACTTTTAACCTATAAACATGCAGAACAACATATGCAAGCCAGAAAACTATATTTTATCTAGGCATTGAAAGATAAATCAGCTGGAGTGTTTTGATTATCATATTGATTACTACTTAAAGTTGCTAACTGACTTTAATACTCTTCAATAGACAGTTGGGATATGCAAAGATTTACCAGATCTCTCACCCTAGACAAAAAGGAAGCGATGTATGACAAGCATGATTTATTAACCTAACAGCCCAGACTGAATCCAGGCCTATTCTGTACCTATACATTTCTTTTCTTTTCTTTTCTTTTTTTTGTACCTATACGTTTTGAGCCACACATAACACAAATTTAAGAGGCTACATGGTCCTTGCCCGTATTGATTAGTTGAAATGTTTGCTTCCTATTTATATTCAAAATTACAAGCATTTGGATGGGTTAAAATTGAACCATTTTTGATAGATCCGATGTTTCTAAGAGAGTAAGTTCCAATCTGGTTTCATACTAATTGGCCAAATACGATACAACAAATTTCAAGCTGTGCATTTCTACTTTAAATCATCTTATTTTTAATTTTCTACCTGTCACTCTCTTTCAAATATTACTTGTTCTTTACAAGTAAGCTGTAATCCTTGGAGGAAACAGTTCCACACAGCAAACAGTAATGAGAAACAGTTTCAGCATCTTTAATTTGACTCCATACAGACTAATCCCATAGGGGAAAGACATTTAGATTAAAAAAATTGTAGACAACAAGGAAAACAAGAAACTGTCTAGGTAGAAATAGAATACCTTCCTAAATACTTTGCTTTGCTTTTAGTGTTTCAGGTAATATGAAGGCTGAGAATGCTTCATAAAATACTTCTATACACTTTTGGTAAGTTGCCTACTTCCCCTCTGTGATTATATTATTAACTTTTATTGTCTATTTGCATTAATTCTCCACTACCAAAGGGACTGAAAGTAAGTACAACCATAATCTTTAGGCATTTGCAGCATATAGTTGGGTAATCAAATCTGGATGAATCTTATTGACTAAAGAAATCACTATTTTATTTGAAAGTGATAACTTATTTTAGGTACCCTAAACAAAGATGATTTTTAATACAGGTAGAAAAATCTTTGTCTTCATGACATAAATATTAAAACAAGAATGCAAATTTTAAGGTGACCAGTGACTAATAGAAATGGCAGTTACTCTAATGCATATATTGTAGAAGAAAAAAATGTTTGATACGAAAGGTAAAGACAGGGTTTTTGTTTTTATCCTAGAAGATATATTGGAAGGTTAAAAGAAGTGCTTTCAAGTTTTGTGCCCCATCTCAAGAAGTGTATTTTTCACATGATATAAAGTGACACTTCCTTGTAAAACAGATTAAAATTGAACCCACTAAATTCAATGACTCTAACTCACACAGAACCCCTAAAAATTGAAAATGTCACTTACTAATCCCCATTTCCCTGGTGACATCTTCCAAATCCCTTCCTACTGGGCATAGAAAATTGAAAAAAAAAATTATAGATGAAAGATTTTTAAAGAGCCAGGAAATGCTGCCCTCTGTGCTGGTCAAGAAATTCTCCTGAAAGGAAGAAAACTATGAAGAACAGAAATAATTGAAATAGGGCTGGCCAAGTAACTCAGGGGATCAAAGCGCCTGCTTCAGCAGAGTCAAAGGCTGGGTTCTGTCTCCAGTGTGCTGTGCCAGCCCTACCCCCTGGAGTGTGCTGAGACCATGACTGCGACTGGGGGTAGTGGTGCACAGCTGCAATCCCAGCTGTTGGGAGGCTCAACACAGGTGGATCACTATGAGTCCGCTCTACATAGTGAGACCCTGTAGACCCTGTAGATCTTGTCCTAAATACAAAAAAGAGAGAGAGAAATAATTGAAATAGTATCATGCTATTGATATTATAAAGGTCTATTATAAAGGTCTTGGAATACTTTTAAAGGAAGTGTTTATATTAGTGGCATGTTAAACCTATTTTGTTTAAAATTAACACCATTTCTTTTTTCATTATTTTTTATTTTATTTATTTATTTTTTTCTTGTTTCAGAACCTTTGTTTGTTTAGTCACTAATTTTTATGGCCGGCTCAGCCCGCCTCAAGGGCAGGGCTGGCGCAGCATGTGGTGCCGGGGATCGAACCACGATCCCTGAAGCCGCCCAAGCTTTCTGAAGCAGGCACTTTAGACCACTGGGCCATCCCGCCGGGCCAACACCTTCATTTCTTTAGAAACATATTCAGTAGACAAAAAAAGTAAGTCATTTGTTTCTATTTATTTTAAAGAAAATAAAAAATTAGAAACAATGCGGAATTGCAAATAAACAAGATCAGAGGAATTCAACAGCTCTTATGACATTGCATCATCTCAGCTATTCTTCTCTCATTGCTGGGACAAATACCTGACACTCAAAATGAAGGAAGGGAAGGATAATTTAGCTCACCATTACTGGAAGTTCCAGTCCATACTCAGCTGGCTCCGAGGTAGACTGGCACATGGCAGAGAGCAGCAGTTCATGGCGGCGGAAGGCAGCAAAACAGCAACAGCAAAAGGGAAGAGAAACAGCAACAATGGCTACAGAGAGGAAGTCTGTCTCCCCTAACTTATATTCAGGCTATATGCCCCAGGCTGGGTGCAGAACTCAGACCCACAGTCCCAGAAACACTTACGCCCATAATCCCAGTGGATCATGAGTTAATCACAAACTTTAGAAGTCCACCCAATGTCTGCATGAAGCTTTGGATGGACAACTAGATACAAACCATAACATTCATATTGTCTTCAAAGTAGTTATTCAGATTACCCAATATGAGCATGTAAAATTGGTCAGAGAAACTAAACATTAACTGTTGCCTTCAATAAACCAATAGAAATTAGTAGCACCATTATCTTAGGTATACCGTGTGTGTATACAAAAGTATATGTATTAGTATTAGTGCACAAATTTATCGTTGAAGAATAAATCATTTTTGAAAATAATATAAATATGTAGATAATTAGATTACTATTACATATTAGATTAACTAGATCATCTTATTCAGTTATGATTAGTAGTTTGCGAAACAATGGGGCATGCTTTGGTTTTATCCCACTTGAACATATTATGTTTGTTGCTTTGTTGTATCTTCAATACTGTTTCTGCTCATGTATAGGCTCCTTAAATGCCTGACTGGTAGAAAAACTGTGATTCTGTACACTTGGAATGACATCTTCTCAGTTTCTGAAATACATGAACACAACCTATGTTTTCTTTTCACTGCTTAAACCTTTCCCTCCTTCCCCCAAAGCAGAATAGAGACATCATTCCAACAGAAAGAAATAAAATGCAGGGAAAGAAAGGAAGGATGTAGGGACACGTGGCCGCCCTGATCAATGGTCCCCTTCACTATTCCCCCAATCTGTATTTCAGTATGACAGATTTGTCCAGATAAGGATCCTAAATGTAGAAGCTGTGCTGAGCTGAATTCAAGTAGTAAAGAGCTTGTCTAAAATGTTTTAAAATTTCTGCATCACCCTTTTGATCTTGTATCACTGGGAAGTCCATACACAGGTCCTATGGAATCAATACCCAAAATTTATTGAGCATAACAATGTGTACTGAATTGATTAATTTGTTCTGCACATCATGGAAGGTAGACTTCCATAGTTTATAAATGAGAAATGTGAAACTCAGGAAATCTCAGTTACTAGACAAATTGAAACAAGATGTTAACCATCGGTCTCTATACCTCTTCATCTTCACTGTGCATGAGTGTTAAAACCACAAAGCTCAGTTTGGACCCGACACTCCTAATGCCCATGGCTCTCAGCTCAACACTGGTGCACTTGTAAACATAGGATGTCTTAAAGAGATAAGATGCAATGCGGACTACACAGAAAGACAACCAAGCATCCACACTAAAGCTTCAAGGACCTCCCTCCAGAGGCACAAAATACTCAGAGAACCCTGACCACTAATGTTTAATAGGATCGTCCTACGTAATGTCCCTTGCCTTCTTTCAATCCTTAGGAAAAAAAAAAAAAAAAAAAAAGTCCTACTGGGTTTTTTGGTTTGTTTGTTTGTTTGTTTGTTTTTGCTCTTTGCAGGTGGCCTTTTTACTCTCTGTCTGCTTGCATCCAGGGACAATAGATTCCACCCTCTGTTGCCCATACACAAGCCTGGTTGTCTCTGCTGGTCGCAGCCTCATGCCGTTTGCGTTTGTGTCTTCCTTTGCTGTCTGAAGAGGGGAAGTTAGGACTTTTTGTGCTATGTGTATGTGGCCATTCTGGGACACATAATCAAACCCTAACTCAGTCTGTCCCAAATGCAACTTTTGTAGGACTCTGTAAGTGGTCTTCACTTGTTCCCTGCATGTCTCCTTAGGAGCGGTCATCCCACTTCTAGTCACTTGTCTGATGACCGTGATGCCCTCCAGATCAAGCTGCACAAGGGTCCTGTAGTCTCACTGGTATGACTGACAGGCCGCCATGGAGCTGGGCATTTGGGTGGGGTTCAAGGGTTATAAACTGTTGAAACTTACTGTGAAACTAATGTTCTTGATGAAAAAATAAAAAAATAAAAAGCCAACCATGTGTGGATTGTAACCCTTTCACAAAAGGCGCTTAAAACTGTAGTTATACCACTTTTTCCTGGTTGGGCATTTGTCTCTCAGATTGCACACATAATTCACAGACAATGAATAAAGCTTGGTGGAAAGTTTTGTGATCATTTCTTATGCCAATGCTTGCCTCAAATTCCATTGCTAACCAAGGCCATTTCCATCCCTAGGTAGAAGGCTCAGAACTAGGTTTCCTGACTACTTCTACACAGATGAGAGCCTAACTTCACTCAAAGAAACTGATTCATTTCATCTTTTCTGCGCCTATAGTATATAAATTTTTTTTGAAGATAAAAAGCAACAACAAGAAAATCACATTACATTTTCTGCCAAAGAAATCCTCTATTTATGTCCATTCTCCCTCTTGGCAAACTGTCCCAGGTTGTTTGCTTGTTTGGATGTAATAACTTGCCACCAATTGTTATTACAGAAAAAAACAGCTGGATCCCCCTGTACGCTAAGTCAAAGCAAAAACATAGCAAATTTATAATTAAAGTGAATTGTACAATTTTTCTAAAATGGATAATGACAACTGATAGACATATATACCTAGGCAAACATTAGAAGCAAATTGAGCCTGACATTATTTGAAGTTGGGGATTTAAAAGCTAATAGATCACTCATAAAGCTATCCAAGAACACAGAAAAAATTGGTCATGGTGGAAATTTTAACTGTGAAACGTGATGCAATTAAATATAATTGGACACTCACTCAACAGTAAGATGATACACAGGCAATCAAGAATAGATTCATAATTTGAAAGGAAAAATTGAAGAAAGCACCATCAACAGTCATATTTTTAAAAATGTAGTCAGGCAGTGCACATTATGACTTTCAAGTAAAATTACTTTAACAGTTTCATTTGGCACATAAATGAAATCTTTTGTTCCCTGAGTCTGTATAGTACCTCAGGACTTGCATAAGTCATTTGTGCTCCTTAGAACAAAGGACTGTTAAATTCGGGCTTCAAGACTCAAAACGATATTTTGAAACACACCTACTTTCGTTTACTCATCAACTCCACTTTCTCTAATACATTCCCTCTCTGCATCATGTAATAGGAAGCATAAGAGTTTGTGGGCTTTTTCCTCCACAGACAAATACATTGGTTCAAAGTGATATGTTATGAGAGGTTGGTCCGGAATCCTAGATGATCTCCCAGAGAGACCCATAGACCTGAAATTCTTAGGCAATCAAGTTTGAGCTGAGTCTTGTCAAATGAAAAGAAGTTTCTAAGAAGAGAAAAGTCGCTCCATGTCTGAAAGATCTACTTAGTGGGAAAAGGAGATGTGGTGGGCTCTATTTCTTCGTGTTAAATCATTTCACAAGGAAATTATAACTCTGCATGAGTGGTCTCTAGAAAAGTACACCAGTTATTGAGTCTGTGATAGTTTTGATGCTTCCATATTACACAAGCTAAGGTAAGGAAGGAAAATTCTTTCTTCAGAAATCAGTACTTATGTGCACACTCTACACTGATTAAAGACCTTGTTATCACAATGCTAACTCAGTGCAGTTTGATAAATCATCTACATTCCACATGAGATGAAGAAATTGAAGGTGAAAAATAAATCCAGTTTTGCTATTTTATATGTGGTTGTATACCTTTTTTGAAATTCTATATAAATACTTTGAGAATAAGGTATATTTATTAAGAACTGAGATCCTGAAATACCATTACTAGTTCTGGATCCAAACTCTGTCTTATATATCTCTTGGGAAATTGAGGAAATTTCTTAATCTTTCTGAGTCTCTTGTATAAGGAAGTAATGATGCAACTATAGTCTGTTGAAAGGTTTAAGTGAAGAACATGATATTTATTAGTGATTGGAATAGTTCCTGGCACTGAGTAAGCATTCAATGATTTAGTTATGGCTTTCATTTCTAAAATCAAAGCATAATCAAGAGTCACATGTATACACAAGTACACTCAGAGAAGAGCAAGAAAATCATATTTTATCTTGGAAAATGTTACCAGAATTGGCAAAGGTATAAACCAAATCTTACCTTCACATACCAACTGTAGGCGTTGTTAACTGGTGGTCAACTTGTTAGGCCCAGCTGAACTCAGCTAGCACGGCGCTGTGTGTGGGAGGCCCACATGAGAATCGTTGGCTGCAGCGCAGGAGGCAGAGCTGCAGAAGCTGTTAAGGGCTGTTAGGGAAGCTGGGTGGAAAAGCTGCTGGAGCTATGTGAAGCTGCTGGTTGTCTTGGGCTGTTCTGCTGGAGGACTTTGTCATGCTGGCTTTCCTGATGAACTCGGCTATTCTTGGAGGAGGAGCTCAGGACCTTCTTTGCTGCTGAGAATGGCTACTATTCATTTTGGGGAGCTCTAGTCCTCCTCTTGGGCATCACTTCCTGGCTCCAGAAGTAAGGATGATAAACAGCTCAGCCTCACAGAGAAGATTGTCACATTAGCTTTCCTGATGGGAACTCAGTTTATCTTATGGCTGAAGGAGCCCGGGACCTCACTGTTGCTGAGGATGGTTGGTACTTTTGTGGGGAGCTCTGGTACTTACCTGGAGCAGTGCTTCCTAGCTCTAGTTCAGATCCCAGCCTTCTAGAACAAATTCTTTTTTTCTTGCTGGAATGAACTTTCCAGCTTCCACCGCTGACCTTTAGGCCTTTTCATCACAGATCCATGAAGCTGGCATGCATGAGATGTTGTGGGCCCTCGGCTTCCAGCTGGACTTGTGAGAGGCACTGTCATGCGCTCCAGGGTTTCAGCTGAACTCATGCAGGACATTAGGATTCAGAACTTCAGCAGGATTGTTTGGTCTTTAGAGTATGGACAGATTTCCTACATTCAAGTATATGATTCTTTGGGTGATCATAAAATTATCTTATAAAATGTGTCCTGTATTGTATTGTTTCCCTTGCAAAATCACAAAACCTCAAGATCAACATTTATCTTCATGTTTTCCATCTTTATCTCATTTTCTCGATTTTGTTTGAAGCAAATAACAAGTCTAGCCCATTGTATTTCCCTAGTCATCACAGAGATTTCCCAGAGATTGCTCATAGCTCTGATTTGTGAGTAGCTTAAGAGAATTAACGTGATCTCTTTCAATATTTTCTGTTTTGTAAATAGCATGTCTCTTTTTGAAATATATATTCTCTAGTCCCTGTAATCCCAGCACTTGGGAGGCTGAGGCAGGAGGATCAGTGTGAGTTCAAGACCAGCCTGGGCTACAAAAGTGAGCTCAAGTTCAGCCTGAACTGCATAGCGAGAGGAATTCTTGTCTACAAGGATACCTTTCATGCTTCAGCTAATGGCCAAATCCCTTTCATTCCTCTTTTTCAAAATTATTTTCATGGCCAGGGATATAGCTCAGTGGTACAGCTCCTTCTTGGAAAATGCAAGGTCCTGAGTTCACTTCCTAGTACAAAAACCAAAGTATTTCCATTGCTGCTAACTTAAGTTATGCCTCATTCTCAAATATATGGCCAAATGCAGTGGAAAGCCTATCCTCTGGACTCTAATCCCATGAGCTGCACATCATCTGGGGTTAAAATAGTCTCTTGTATAATAACCTCTAGTGATACCACTGGCATAAAATGAGGTTAAAATTGCTTTATACTCCATTGAAAATGAAAAATTCAAAGATAAACAACTGGCACATGTTTAATAAGACAGCCAGCTGGAAATGTAGGGGGGAGAAAAGAAAAGAAGAAAGGAGCTCCTGGATTTGAGAGGGATTTTCAGTCACTAATTTGTTGTCACACTCATCCGGATGGCTGACATTGACAAAGTTCCACAAAACACTGCACACGGTTTCAAGGTTAATCTTGAGGGCATTTGACTGACCTTGCCAGATACAAAAATTACATGTTTTGTTATGTAGGTCTTGCTTTAACTTAGCCTTAACCACTCAACAGAAAAGTTTAATCACAAGGCATAAAAAGTAAAGCCAAACTAGCATGCTGAGTTGTAAAGAATCAAGTGAATAGCTTCTCACATTGCCAGCTCTGCTGATAACCCACTACTATTATGGAATATTGAACTATGTACACAACTACTTTCTGTTAGTTCAATGAGAAGAAATATTTGTACCAATATTGTTTAGAAAATTTATCATGTCTGCATCTTGTATTCTGAATAACTACTATGAAGACAACAATATACATCGTATTAGTTATTGTGGGTGTCCTACTAAAGTGTTTCACAACATGTCTCATTGTTATTTCTTATTACAAGTAACAAAAATTAATTAATTTGCCATCACAGTCAAAAGACTCTAGATTTTCTATGGATGTTTTGAGTTCATTATTTTTCTTCATGAGTTTATCCAGTGATGCCAAGACCAACCAGCCAGCCAGCCTCATTATATTTCCCACTTTGCCAAAAATACTCAAAATTCTCATGTATGGCATCACTAAGTTCCTTACATTTCCTAAGTGGTGAATAAGAACAATTCAGTGGATATGCACTGCATATTAGTGCCAAAAGCTCATGCTAAAGATTGTCAGTATTCCTCACATAACTAGAAGGAGAGACCATGGCATCTTCAGGTCCCATGAAAGTAGAGAACTAATTCCAGGAACCACTAAAGCCATTAAAGAATCTCATCTTTAAATTCTGTTTCTGGCCAGGCGTGGTGGCACACACCTGTAATCCCAGCACTCGGGAGGCTGGGGCAGGAGAATCCATGCAAGTTCGAGACCAGCCTGGGCTACAAAAGTGAGCTGAAGGCCAACCAGAACTGCATAGTGAGACCCTGTCTCAAAAAGACAAATAAATAAATAAATAAATAAATAAATAAATAAATAAATAAATTCTGTTTTTGTATAGCTACTCTTGATACTAAAATCTTTTTGTTTACTAGAGAGACAGGCAAAATACAAGATAAAGCTGGCTCTCAAGAAATGATTCCCCACACATGTGGATATGCAAGTGTGTGAAGGGTCTGCCTGGACACCAGAAGCCACAGGATCCAACCAACGGTCTGGAGCTCACTGCAGTGTCCTGTGCAAGTCTGTTCAGGAGACTAAAGAGCCTGAGACTGATGACTGAAGAGTCTGTTATAGATGTCTGGAGCATCTGTGCGAGAAGCTAAGGTCTGGACTGGAAGCCAGGATGATGTCCAAGGTGAGGCAGAAGTCTGAGGCTCCTGCAAAGAAACAGAAGCAGACCTGTCCTTCTCCATTTCCCTAGTATACCATCTGGGAAACAAGGTGTGGGAGGGTGCTGAGCCAATTTAGTTGGGCTTCTTTCAATCAAATTGACACAACCCATCCCCCACACACTAGGGCAAGGTCACATGCACTTCATATGACAATAATCAGAGCAGTAACTGATTGAGTGCAAGCAAAATAAATATATATCATGATTGCCTGTTCACCATTGTAAGTGCTGAGTTATATTTATAAGACAAAGCCAGCACATTGTTTCCAGCATACATTACCACTGCAAGTTATTCCTACTTTAGATAAGAAATCCAATGTATCATACTGTGATTTTCCGTTATCTCTCTCTCTCACTCCATTTTTAGATTTTCAGTGATTGCTAACAAATATAATAGTTTTTCTCTAGCTAATTGTAAGAATATAGCTGACCTTAATTTAACTACTCTCTCATTGTCTTTATTTGGGTATGAAGCCCCTCTCAGGAATTCATAAAATTATGAAGCATTCAACCTCTGATCAACTCCAAGACTCTGTCCTGCTTCTTTTGTGCTGTTGCTATTGATTTTTGAGCTATTTTTAAATTTCTTTGTCCTAAAATCTCCTTTGGATTTTAGTGCACTTGAACAAAAGAGAGCTTCACCAAAAGTAAAAGGTTAATGAATCCTGTGTACATTATCTGTTTGTTTATTGATCACAATTTCAATTTTAAGTTAAACTAGCCCCAAGTGGGAATCTGGGTTCAGTTTGCTTAGTTGATTCAGTTATTCTTTCTAGAGGTTATAAATTTAGAGGTTATAAGATTTTCCAGTCTCATTTCTTTTCTCTAACTAAAAAATAAAAATACATCACAAAATTCAGCAGTGGCTCAGAAACTATTCTCATACTTGTACGTTTGGTTTAAATGAATCCATGTTACTCAAAATCACACACATACACACACACACACACACATACATACATACATGAATTGTACAAGTAATATAACTATTTAAATGCCTTTACCATTACCAAGTATTCTGTAATCATCAAAATCACCTATTTCCAGAGTCCAGACAAAGTTTAAGGGTTTAAGAAGCCCTTATTATCTTTTAAGTGATATACACACCACAACAAAGGAAGATAATAATATTTGCATATTTTGATAAAATTCCTGAATAACGAAATTATACCTTTATTGCCATATCATAACACTCTCTAGGACTTTCCATTAGTAATGAGTTCTATATATCCCCAATGTTATTAAGGTATACTACTAAAAAATACTTCTCAGTGTTTCTTGAGGTCTCAGTTTATCCTTTAAAATAAAATAATCATAACCTTAGATTACGTGAAGTAATATATATCTGTGATCATTATAGTATGTTTATTTCTGTAATTTCAGTTTTAGATAATTTGGCATCATTTGATCATTTACTGGAAAGATAAATTCAAACAAAACCTCAGCAATTTGTTTACTTAGATTTCTAATGCCATAAATATTTTTAGAACTCAGGACAAGATTTGACATAAAGGTGAATATTTAGATAGCACATAGTCATGCATAATATGTTACCTAAGCATCAACCTTCAGCATCCTCTCTGGGACCTCAGTTGAGCTAACTCAATCCTTGATTACCTTGGAATCCAACGAACCCACATTGGGCTGGAGAGATAGTTCAGCATTCTAAAACGCCTGCTTAGGCAAGCTTAGGCAAAGCACAAAGACAAGGTTTTGATCCCTAGCATGCCCCCAGAGTGGGCAAAGCTGGCCACAGAATAAATAAAACCTTTTAATTTTTTTTTAAAACTTCACAACACCTGCCCCTTAATGCTTACTCTTTGGTTAAGACTATTTTCACTTCTGCCACACTAACATGTCTTCTCTCCCTACAGACAGATGTCAAGAAACTTATTAAAAGTTCCCAATGCCTTTAAAATAGGGCTGGCCAAATAGCTGAGTAGATTAAAGTACCTACAAGCAGGTGCAGGGGCCAGGGGATTGATTCCTGGACCCGCTGCGCTGGCCCCACGCCGGGGATGCACTGGGATGGCAATTGAGACGGGGCATGGTGGTGCACACCTGTAATCCCAGCTCTTGAGAGGCTGTAAACAGGTGGATCACTACAAGTCTGATCTAGTAGTGAGACTCTTAACACCCTGTAAGCCCTTCCCTAAAATACAAAAAAGAAAAAAGAAAAAGAAAATGTTCTTCCAAAGCACTTTGTGACCCAGTCTTGCATACTAGACACTAATGTTAATTGAAGTTTTTTTGGTTTTGAATGGCCCCTCTCCAATGAGCAGGACACCAACTGAAATGGTCTGTGTTTTATGCTTATACAAGTTTATATAAAATAGTAATATTCAAAGAATGATAGTAATGATAATGAAGCTATGAAAAATAATGAATGAAGACCGATAATTTGCCTAAAATTCTCTGCTAATCACTTCTCCATAACAATCTATACACAGTCTGAGAAGTGTCAGTATGATCACTCTATAGAGGAAGGCAAAATGCCTCTGTTAAGGTCACTTAACTGGCAAATTTAAAAAGCTGGATTTGAACGCGTGAGAGTCAGATTCTAACTCTATATGATTAATCACTCTACTATAGCCTATGTTCTACATCAGTACCATGCCATTTCTACCTACACTACCAGCACTTAGTAAAAATGATAATAGTAAGTTATGTATCAGTCTCTTTCATCATCTAAAATCTTATGGAAATAATGCTCAACAATAGCATCTTGGGGCTATAATTTAACCTATAATTTTGGTTGAGGGATATAATTTAGAATACATATGAATTAGCAATAAACATCACTGGATTTAGGATTACTGAGATGCTTTTAATAATTCCAGAAGAAATGTAATTTATAATATTCCTTTGTTTCCGCCAGTGCCTCTCCACCCTTCTCTTCTACAGCTTTTCTTTCATAATACAAACTGTTACAAAAAATTACATTGTGAAGCCCAAAATACCAGCCGGTTGAAAGAGGAGTCTCCAGCAGAGCTCTTTTTAATATATGTTTGAGAGTTTAATCATGTGCTGCTGGGTAGGTGTGGGGCCTGTGAAGCTTACACTGTGGTCTCTCAAAGCATGCTATAAAAGTCTTCTGAGAGAGGGCAGGATCTGAGGCACTGAGAAAGCTTCCAAGCTGGGCAATTATTTCAGCAAATCTCCACACCACAGACTTCTTAAGTTGTACAGCCTTTTTCATATGCCTGTGTCTATTAATTGGGAACAAATAACGTCACTTGGGAAAAATAGCTCCTTCCAATTTCTTTCTCCCCTGATCTTAGCACCTGCGAACGCTGTTACTTGCACTCAGGTTTCCAAGGCATCTCTAATTTAAGCAGTTTTATGGGATTTTACACACACACACACACACACACACACACACACACACACACACCATGAAGTATTTGATTACATAATGCTAAGGAAGAACAAAATTGTATTGTTTCTGACTGCATTGAAGCCATCTATTTTTCTCTCCAGATTTTGGAATTTGCAAATATTGAATATCCAGAAAACTCTCTTGATATCCTAGCTAATTACACATACAGATGGTAACATTTCCTCCTTCAAGATGTCCTCAGTCGTGGGAACATTTCCTGATCCCGATGTGAATTGCTACACTGTACCCTTCATAGCTGCAAGTGGCCGGTGTGGGCAGCTCAGCACTAAGGGTTTTTCTGAGATTTTCATCATGTCCCCTTGTGATGTTCTGTGACTAAAAAGCATCTCGAGATGGTCTCGGAGCATAAAGTGGGCTTTGTGGCATTTGTCAACAAAGCCATATAACTGTGTGATCCAGGTGGCTCACTAGATGAAAGAGAGATGCCTATAAATCATAGAATGGTTGTAATTTAAGACAAGGTGGGCAAAAGTGGCCCTGAGCAACCAAAGACACCGTGGCCAATGACGCCTTTGCTGCTAGCCAGTGTGACGATTGCTGTCTCTGAGACCCCATACAGCCTTTCATTTCAGTTATACAGGAACATTACCAGACCCTACTTGGTAATGAAAAATGCACTTACAATAAGAATTTTCACCTCAAATATTTCCAGACATTTCCTACTTAATAGAAAGAAATAGGTTCCACTACTATGTACGTCTACTGGCCTTATTTTTCTCTATTCTGGGTATTTTTGACTTTTTTTTTTTTTTTAACTAACCTTAGACCTTCCCTGCAGAACTTGTCTTATTCTGCTCTTCCTCCTATAAAGAGCTTAAGCTGAGCTGAGCAAGAAATGTATCCTGAAAGGCACAGGCAGATTAGGCTCAGATTTCTTCCGTTAGAATCTGAGTACATGTTACTATTAGCATGAAAATAGGGAGATGCATTTTGGTGGATGCTGTTGTCTGATCATTTCTGCCCACTGAAATTTATTTGGAGATTGGCCAACAAATGTGTTTCTTTTCTTCTATTATGCACACAAATTCTGATTTTCCTAATGCAAAAAAGTAAATGAATAAATCCAAATATATATAAACCTCAAATCTTACACACTTTTCCACACTAAAATACTGCTTCATGTTGTGGCCTGTACATATAAGAATATGCAAGGCAGACAAAGAAACTTAACCTGTTTTCTATTGATATATGCTTAATAGGCTCTACATGAAATTTCATTTTCTAAAACAGTATATATTGCATTTTTAATGAAAAGAAACTTTGAAGACTTTAAACAGTGTTATTCTCAGTGCAATAAACTAAAAAGTCTTTTAGAAATGGTACTATCTAAATAATATTTTTTTTTTATTTTGAAAAGTTCATAGGAACAGAGCATAAGTAATAACTTTGCTCTGTATTTAAGCAAATTGGATTTCTCATTTGCAATGCAACTTAGGGAAATTTCCCTGTCCTTGAATTTCATTCTCCCTGTCTTAATAAAGAAACTACTGATGATACCTGACTTATGGACTTATTAAGAAATTAAAAATATTTACTGCAAAATGTCTTGCTTGTTTTCAGGTTTTAAAAGCCCAAAGGCAGCATAGAGGTTACTGTTCTTAATACAAAATTCAGTTCCTAAACTGTTATGTCTTATTTATGGCTTACTCAAGTTTTCATTTCAATAAGTTACACTTCCTTTCTGTCACTTCATAGCATTCAGACCTGTCTTATTCTTAGTCAAGCACTAATAAGTGTTCCAAAAACATCCCCTTACAGTTGATACACACAGCATCTCCTTCACCGTTGCCTCTGCCAACTGAGGCTTTTGCTGCTAGCCTATCAGCTTTCTTTTTATCCCTCCACATTTCACCTCACTCTTTAGAGACTTCAGTGAGAAAGGAAAAACTCATTCTCTTCACTGTTTTCATTTCTCTTCAGTTAAACATATGATAAACTGCAATTGAGATACAGTGAAAAACATAGTCACTGTCTGCCTCATAGAAGTCTCTGCAAACATGACTGTATAATTAGCCACTAGTGAAACATATTGAAAATAGCACTGTTACAGTGATGATGAACAGCAATGTAGACAGAGAGAAACGCGATCTTTTCAGCCTATTTATGAGAAGCATCTCATGCAGTGAAGAAGGCAGGAAAGGTTTCCCAGAATAAGAATTAAAACAGACGTGGGCCTGGAGAGATAAGAAAGAGTAAACTAGGTGAAGAGTGTCATGGGGGTAAGAGCAGAAGTCTCCATAGGAAACCAAAAGGCAGGAGCCAGGCCTTCGGGAAGGCAGAGCAAGGCTTGTGGGAAGGCAGACTAAGGCCTGCTTCTGAAAGAAGGGAGAGAGGCTCGAAGCAGAGAACAAGAGGGGAAAGGATAGCAAGGAGCTGACGAGGGAGAAGACCAGGCCAGGACAAAGAGTTTAATCTTGATCCCAAGAGTGAGAGAAACCACCAAAATGTGTCTAAGAGGAGGATAAGTGGCATGATTATATATGCATTTCAAGAGATCTGTCCGATGTTGGTGAGAACAGTGCTTTTAAAATACTAATATCTGGGGCCCGGCAGGATGGCTCAGTGGTCTAAAGTGCCTGCTTAGGAAAGCTTAGGTGGCTGCAGGGACCACGGTTCGATCTCCAGCACCACATGCTGCGTCAGCCCTGCCCTCAGGGCAGGCTGAGCTGGCCATAAAAATAAATAAATAAGCAAACAAAAGTTCTGAAACAAGAAAAAAAATAAAAAAAATAAATTCTTAAAAAAATAAAAATAAAAATAAGATACTAATCTCTCCAAATCAGCTAGAGTTTGTTAAAATGTAGATCCTAGAGAGTGTGGTTAGGGTTGGTCTTGACACTGCATTTCTTACAAATTCCCGGGTGACCATGGCTATTTCAGATTGCCCAACCATACAGGCCTCAAGAAGTCACATCATGAAGAGGATGGCCAGAAGTTGCTCCGCAGTGCGCCTCCTGTTTCCTGAGCCTGCCCCACCATCTTTTTGTTTTGTTCTTTACAATAATTAATGCATTGCATTTTGTTGTCTTCTTTGTAGTTGTTCAGAGTATAAGATGCAGACATGATTTCCTGTCTAAACATCATTGGTACAGATCTTTCTTCTCACTGCACAAAGAGAATGTATATATGTGTATATATATATATATATATATATATATATATATATATATATTCCAGTAGTCCATAACAGTAGTGGATTATCAATCCACCTCAGTATCTTGTCCAGACCATGAGAACAGAATGGATAAGGGTAATTTATTAGTGTATAAAACATTGTCACTGCTAGTGGCTACCAGAGCGTCTAGTTAATATATTAGCTAGACACACAGTAGCTGTGGCTGGAATGGTGACAGTGGACTCAGTACAATTAACAGATTGTGGAGATAATTACCTGGCAAAGTGGCCAGAGAGTGGCCAGATTTTGAAAGATGAGAAAGAAATTTGACCACGAAAAGTTTTAGAATTTGGACTGTTTGAGATTCCTCTGCAAGTCTACATGTAGTTAAATCCATGGATATAGACTTAACAGTAAACATTAAAGCTGGCACAACCCTAAGTAGGCTGGAAAGATCATAAGCTCAGTTTCCTCTAAGGCAGGTGTGTGGAGCTTTTGCTATACTAAGTGGAGGTGTGAGATCACCTCTGTGGTTCTCTACCACCTGAACAATCGCCCAGCCATGCCCCTAGCCTCCACTTTCTTGAGAAAAGTGGGAACCTCTAACATTTCTTGGCCTCACACCCACATTTTGCTCAATGAAACCTCATTGTTTTTTATTTTCTTTGCCCCTTGGAGAAAGGATATCACTTTTCATAAAACTAGTCAATATTTCTGAATTGCTTTGAATCAGTTATTTAGTAAAATCATGGCTTTAAGGATTAGTGCCCTTTGAGTCTATTTTTTCACCTTACATTCTCATTTACTTGTTATAATATGATTTCGACTCTTTATAACTCAGGCAACCAATTAATATAGTCTGCAGTTTTAATGCTCTACTCATTTGGATTTGTCAGTTGCATTGGTTCTTTTATATGCTCCCTTCTTCTGGAAGCTTGCATTCTGTGGCTTCAATTGCATAACATAATTTTCCTTTTAATTGTTTGAGCATGTCTTCTAGTGACTTTAAAAAAGTTTTTTATGTATTTTGCAGAGGGTCTCACTACAGAGCTCAGTCTTGTACTGCTCGTCAACCTCCACAGTGCTGGGATTACATCCATGTGTCACCACATCCTTTTCATGCCCAGCAAGGACACTGGTGGCTCTAGGGGCCAGAACAGCATGCAGCATCAGAGAATGAACCTGGGTCATTGTGCTTGCTGGACAAATGCTTAGGCTGGTAAGCTATCCTTTCAGCCCCTTCTAAAGGTTTTTGCTACCTCTGTCTTCTAGAATCATACTTAATGCTGATGTAACCTAAAATTTTGTGTATTCTTTCCTTACATTGTTCACAAACCTGTCTCACTATGCACCTACATGTATATTCCCAATGATTCAGCTACATTTTATATGCTTGAAATTTAAATCATTTATCCAGTTTTCTGAGGTCAAAAACTACATAACCAACTGTTTATAAAACACTGTCACATGAATTACAATAGACATCTTAAGTCAAAATCAATACACCTAAACTCACCTTCCTTTTCTAAAACAAGACTTATACCCAATATTATTGCCCTTAGAAAATGTTCTCCATAACCCAAATCTAAGCATTCTTCTTTTTTCTTTTTTTATTTTTCTTTTCTTTTATTTATTTATTTATTTTTTGTCTTTTTGAGACAGGGTCTCACTATGCAGTTGAGGCTGGCCTTGAGCTCACTTTTGTAGCCCAGGCTGGTCTCGAACTCTCACCAATCCTCCTGCCTCAGCCTCCCAAGTGCTGGGATTACAGGCGTGCGCCACCATACCCGGCTTCTAAGCATTCTTAAAACAAAAAGGAAACCACAATCTATTCACTCTCACTCTCCTCTATCATATTCATTATTATTTCCCTTTAAGAACTCCTTTGCCCTTACTGGGAATCACTGGAGCAGTTTCAAAACATCTCTATGTATCTTTGTTTTTTTTTTTTTTTTTTTTTTTTTTTCCAGTTACTCTATAAACCTTCACCAATGCTAGTTCCCTTTCTAGCTTAAAGCTTTTTAGTGGTTCCATATTCTATAAGAAACTGACAGAAAATATGGCACCTTATTAAGGCTCTCCTGATCTTGGACCTATTTGTCTTTATAACTTCCATATATCATGTTACCTTGCCTTCTAACCCAATACTACTGAGTTTCTGGACTCTTTAAATATTCCTTTTGTGTCCTGAATAGTAAAACCTTCTCCTTGAGAATCTACTTTCTTAAGGACATGTACTCATTTCTCATCTTTTATATTCAACTCAGGCTTCTCATTTTCTTGAGAATATTTCTTAGTCTTTCTCTTTATATTAATATATAATATATGTATATATGTGTAATCATATTGTACACAGTCACAGGTTTCTTTCATTGGAGACAATATGTGCATATTTGTGACATCTCTGCATTTACTGGACTGAAATACTTGAGGACAATGTTTTATCATTATGCCTCTGAATTTCCCAACAAAACTCATCACATAGTAATAATAATATGCACACTAATAATCCAATTTCCAGCCACTCCTCTATAGCGCCACACTTTCTTTGTCATTCTGAAATGCATTATCTTTGTCAGCCCTTTATTTTACATGAATTTGATTCTCCCTCAATTAATTTCATTCTATATTTAGACAATAATCAGCTCTTGCTGTACCTAATATCCAGTTATTCCCCCAAAGCCTCAAGTACTCCCAGGTGAGACTTCAGGAGGTCACTAGGTCTTGGGTGTGTGCTTTCACATGAGTTCACTGATGGGCTTCTAGCTGGATGATCTGGAGAGGTCCTAGTGGGAAGAAGTGCGGCACAGTGGGTGTGGCCTGGAAGGATGGACATAATTTTTTCTCCTCGTTCTTCAGGGCTTTTCTGTTTCCTGTCTGTCTTGCCATGTCTGCCTTCCTCCTCTTCATTGGCCCCCTGTTGTGCCACCGGCCATGAAACCAGATTGTGGAATGGAACCTCCATAAACTGTGGGCAAAAAGAAACCTCTTTTCTTAAACTTGTGAGTGTGGAGTACTTTGCCCCAGCAAGAAAGAAAGAAAGAAAGAAAGAAAGAAAGAAAGAAAGAAAGAAAGAAAGAAAGAAAGAAAGAAAGAAGACAGTAGCACAAAACAATCTTCCTTCTTGACCACTCAAAGCTGGAAGGCCACTCCTTCTGGCTTTCCCAGAACGAGCCCCACACCTATTTGTCTGACTGGGGTCATTCTTCTATCCCTCCAAACCAGGGATGTCCATCCTCTCCTGGGAATGACAACATTCCCTCCTTCTCATGTCACCCTGGATATTACATAGCTGCAGAGCTGCATTATTGAGGAAATTTTACTGCTGTCATGCTTGGGCTAAGAACTGAACTCATTCTCCTGAGTAGTTTCTTCCAGGTAGCCTAGTTTATCAGTTACCATCTTAAAGTGAATATAGTGAGTCACATATGGTCTAAGCATCACATTAGAAGTAGGAGGTCTATTTACAAAAAAAATTACCTATTATTTACAAAATTTCAGGTACTATTTAAAATATATTGCTTATTAGAGATATGTAAGATGTGATAGTATCAAATCAGGTGTCTGTGTAGGTGAGAGAGAGACAGAGAGAGACAGAGACGGGACAGAGACAGAGACAGAGACAGAGAGAGCTGGGCAAATAGCTCAGCAGATTAAAGTACCTGCAAGCAGGAGCAGGAACCTGCTGGCTCCACCCCCAGGGGCACACTGAGATGGCAATTGAGATGGGCATGGTGGCGCATGCCTGTAATCCCAGCTCTTGGGAGGCTGTAAAACAGGCAGATCTCTACGAGTCTGATCTAGTAGTGAGACCCTGAACACCCTGTGGACCCTTTCCTAGGAGAGGGGGGGACTTCATTTCCCAGGAGTCCTCAAAAGAGAGGGAGAGGGCAGAGACGGAGACAGAGACAGAGAGCGGAGAAAGACAGAGACAGAAACAAAGATGCTTGTGTATTTACTGGAACTGAAATACCTGTTTGGAAAATGATGCTTGATTTTTCTGCTTATGGTGATAATTTCTTATTGATTGCAGCATGCTTGTATTTAGGTGAATATTTAATACAGTTAATGAATTGACACTAGTCTTGATGCTTACGCCCCTTTCTAATCTTCTCCAATTCACAAACATCTTTCCTCCTGACTCCTGTTCCCATTTCTAAATTTCCCAATCTTGGCTGTGCCAGGAGCTGCAAGCAGCAAGGGCACAGCGGAGGTGTCACTCATGGTCGAGCGCACAGAGGCGTAATTAGAGGTAGCGCAGCGCCCCTTCACTTTCGTCTGCTCCTCCAGCTGGCGCGGGTACCTTCCAGTCTCTCTCTTGGCATGGACAATTGCTGCAGTTGGCTTTCACAGTGTGCCCATTAGGATGACCTTCATGTGCCCACGAGGTCTTCTCGCAGCTTACACTTAAGCATTCTCCTGATGCGTGGCTGCAGCCATTCTGTCATCACCAGTGGTGGCGACTCGACTGCACGCCCTGGGGACCTGTGGCCTTCAGACACACTGGGATAACGGAGTGTGTGGTATTCCCATTCACCGCATTGAGAACGAAACTAAAAGCAAATTAGATTTTTCCTCACAGCCTCATGAAATGCACAGCATGCTCTATTAAATGAAACAGTGATTAATTGAAAAGCTTGAGTATTACTATGAAGAGAGTAGACCTCTCACTTAGGATCTATCTTCCTATATTAACAATCCACTAAATGTTCGTCCTGTGCCACCCATGCATAAACTAATTACAACCTAACCAAAATATCTTACCATCACAGTCTCTCATGTTCTATCATGTCCTCCCAAAAAGAGGTTGTCAAAAATTATTGTTGACATCTTGTAGAAAACCAAGCTCTACATGTATCTAGAACCCCAGGCAAGAAGGGAAAGAAAAAGAAATAAGGGAATGGAAAGGGAAAGGGAAAGGAGAGAAAACGTGACAAACCAGAAGTGGAGGAAGGGAAGTCCCCACTGTCACTCTGCTGATCTCCTTCATTCCCTGCAGCTGACATCATTAGTGCAGGGCACTCTGAGTGCCCTAAACTAAGGGCTTAGAGTTCCACTGTGGAGTAGTTCTGATAAAATTAATGATAACTTTCTTCTTAGCTACAATCTTAGCTATATAAAGCAAAGCATTGGTGTTTGGCTGGGATCTCCATGTAGATTCTTAGCTTCTCCTCAGTTTCTTCGAAGAAGGCCAGGGAGAACTGCGTGGACAGGGTCACCAAAGCTTGTAAACGGCTATGTGCATTTCTCTTGCTTCCAGCTTACCAATCTGCAGTTCAGATAACATTCTCTGCCCTCCATTCATCTCAAACAAGGATTTTATTTTCTGTCCCCAGTTCTCCTGGCTGTCTTCCTTTCCCAGGAGTCCTCAAAATGTATTCACAGCAGACATGCAAACAACTATTCCCCAGGATCCTCTGAACCCATGACATAATTTGACTGTATCAGTTGGAGCCCCAAATCGTCCCTATAAATTATCTGACATCTTCTGAAGATCAATTCCCATTTGGCAGGGAGTGCTCTGCCTTTCCTAGATGAAGGATCGTTTTCTCTAACAAAGTAGCTCAGTCTAACAGGAATGGCAGAATTACGCTTTCCCCCTTTGTCTGCTACCATCATGCCATCTGCTCCAAGCAGCAGGCTTACACCGACTTCTGTATTCTCCCTGTTCTTACCATGCCTGAAAAACCTTTTTGATACTTCTGACATTTTTTTCTCAAACAACTTTCTATTCATAGCTACAGATTTTCTGATGAAATGGATACTTTACATGATTTTATGATTAGTTCTTTGCCATGGGATCCAATTTCCATGCTTAGGACCTGACAAATCCTACTCTATGTTAGCAGAACCTAGACACTGGCTGATCCTCTCTATAATAAACATGATTACCTCAGCATATTCACCCCCTTCTTATTACTGCATATCTGCCACACAGATCAGTGGATTTCCTTTCTGCAGATTGGCACGCACACCGATGATTTCCTCCCACAACTCTTCCTTTCCCTGTAGTTTCATAGTGGGAAAAGATGACAGTGTGTATGATGTTTTTGATCATGTTCATACATAGAGTGAGCAATACTAGTGTCCCTCTGTCCTGAGTCAAGCATGTACCTCTTAGTTTTAGGATTGTTTATGACACAAAATTTTTAGTTTTTAATTTAGAAATTCCTACTGAGTCAGTTTTCCTTTTAAAATTTAAAGACATGAGATATCATGCATATCTTTACTGTTACCTGCCAAAATCTACCTTCCTAAACTTCCCATTGCAATGTAACATGCCATGCATCTTTTCTTTAGTTAGTCATCTGCATCCACTGTCTTCACATACCCAATCACTATTATTTTATGTTAGTTCAAATTACCACCTATTCTATTTCTTAGAAATGAAATGTAATTCAATATCATTGCTACACCTTGAAGCTTGAAATATGTTCCTGTAAAACTTCATATGTTGAAGTCCTAACCTCCAGCCAGTGCACCAACTTGTGGCTTTTTTGAGAAGCAGCACCACTGTAGACGTGATTGGTTAAAATGAAGTCATACAGGAGTTGAAAAGGTCCCCCACTCCCAACGGATGCTATTCTTAGCAACTGAGGATATCTAGAAAGAGAACACCCAGCGGAGCTCAACTCAGAAGCTGTGGTTCTGCATTCATAAGACAAAGAATGCTAGAGATGGCCAGAAACCCATCAGAAGTTGGGGGGAGCATGGCACATAGCCTCACTCGTGGCCTTTAGAAGTGGTGAATGCCCCTCTATTTCTATATTTTAAGCTACCGTCATGACTGGTGAAGGTAGACCTTACCTAGGATACATAAGCTTCTGTAAGTAAAGAATGAAAGATATAAGCTTAGAGAAAATCACTTCATTGCAAAAAGGAGCAAAATGAGGAAGTAGACAGCTACTTTGTTGGAGGAGGCAGGGAGCCCAGCACCCACGCATGAGGGCTTTCACTCTTTGACACGCTACAGGGCAAGAGTCTCTCTCCTTGAGAGTTACTATAACTTGATTGTCTATTTTAGGCTGTGAGGTCTCGATTGACCAGCCACGGTCACTCTCCACTGCCTATGTGTACGTTCTTGGATAAACTTTATTTGCTCTCTTTCTTTTGTCAGGGCATCATCTTTGAAATTCATAGTAGAGCCTCACATTCAAGGCTGGGTTAATAAAAATGACATAGGTGTTTGTTAGTGTATTAATACAGTGAGAGAATGCCAGAAATATACATAAACTTTCCCATATGTGTGTGTACATCCAGGTGTGAGCATATGTTTCAGCATATAGCCCCAAGTTTCCCTAATACAGCACCTCCCCACTTTGTCTTCTTTGTACTTAACTGGAGGAGGAGAGGGGTGAATTGGAGCCTTGGCCCAAAGTGAACCAGGCTGCTTCTCAGCTTCTTGTTTCTCTGGATTGCACTTTCTAGTGGGGGTTGAACTCGCTCCAGTCAGCATTTGTTAGAAATCTCACTAAGGCCCTTTACTTTTCCTATCTCCCAACTTCCCCTACATTGTCTTTATTAATGCAGCTGTAGAAATTACTGTAGCCTGTTATTATACAGACAAAATAGTATGCCTTTAAGAGAATTTAAATTATAAAAGGTATACACAATTGGGGAATACCATCATCATAGAAACTTGTATGACCTTGTGTACCTTGTATGACCAGTAGGATCTGGATGGAGATTCTCACTTTCCCCATGCACCAATTAATTCATCTGTAACTGAAGATTTAAAAAAAATGAAAGGTCAAAGAACGAAGAGAAACTTAACCAATACACTAAATGATAAGGCAATGAATACATGAAAGAATCTTAGAACACTTACAACAGCAGGCGCTAAACTTGACTGCGTTCTCATCATCTATCTGTTCTTCCGTGGGTTCTGTCTGAATCGGAGAATTCCTCCTCTCCTTCTTTCTTCACTCGGTTGAGATTAAAATCTTGAAAACAATAAATAAATAAATAAATAAATAAATAAATAAATAAATAAATAAATAAATAAAAAGGGACCCGGCGGGATGGTTCAGTGGTCTAAAGTTCTTGCTTGGGAAAGCTTGGGCGGCTTCAGGGACCCCAGTTTGATCCCCAGCACCACATGCTGCACCAGTCCTGCCCTGGGGGCGGACTGAGCCGGCCATAAAAATGAGTGAATAAACAAATAACGGTTCTAAAACAAGAAATAAATAAATAATTAAAAATTCATTGCCGGGTGTGGTGGCTCACGCCTGTAATCCCAGCACTCGGGAGGCTGAGGCAGGAGGATTGGTGTGAGTTCGAGACCAGCCTGGGCTACAAAAGTGAGCTCAGGACCAGCCTCAACTGCATAGGGAGACTCTGTCTCAAAAAGGCAAAAAATAAATAAATAAATAAATAAATAAAATAAAAAAAATAATAATAAAAAATAAAAAAAATAAAAATTCAAAAAAAAATCTTACTGATCAGATTCACAAGTGTCAGAATCAGTCTTCTCCATCCTTGCCAAGTAATTCAAGTTAAAACCCCATCCTCATCATGGAGGGCACAGAAGATAGGTGACGTCTTGTCCTTATTCATAGAAGACATTCCTTTTCCCTCTAAATTTTCTTTCTTTTCGTCTTTAAAATTATGGTCTTTCATCAAAAAAAAGAGGCAAAATCAGCTGCCTTCATGCTTTGTAGTGTCCTAGGTGGACACTGACAACTCCGTAAACAAGCCTTCCCAGGATGATCTGACAGTGGCGTGTGTCCTTATAGTAGCCAACAGGAAAGCAGACATCTAGAACCTTAGAATCTTACCCACCCTGCTAAGTAAATAATAATTAATAGGCAAGATAACACCTCTGCCTTCTCTATGGCCTGTCCACAAAAGCTATTCCCGGGTAGCTTTTCTTCTGGGACCAGCAAGAAATTTCCTCAAATCCATTGGGGACTAAAAATTTCTCTTCTCTGTCTCTGTCTGTCTGTCTGTCTGTCTGTCTGTCTGTCTCTCTCTCTCTCTCTCTCTCTCTCTCTCTCTCTCACACACACACACACACACACACACACACACACACACACACTGAATGGACTTGTCCAGGAGCGCCGGTGGCTCAGAGCTCATCCCTTTCATATCCTCCATGGCTTCTGCCATTAGCTGCACACTTTTACTGATGTTTGACAGAGTCGTGTTGCTCACTGTCTTTCTCACACCCTGGTTTCTGGAAGCTTGTTTTTTGTTTGTTTGTTTGTTTTTTTCAGTTCTGAAACATGATCAGGTTTCACTGAAAGATGGTAAATGCATGCTGAAACTCACTAACCTCCTCTGTGCACAGGCACACGTAAAAACACAGGAAACAAAATTCCACAAACTTATAATATGTGACACACTTTGATGTACTTCATACTGATTCTACTTTTCAATCATAAAATGAAAGCATAGAAGCAGTAAAGTACAGTAGGTAAGTTTGACAAAATGTTTATTAATGAATTTCTGTTTCTTCAGTCTTTTTCTCTATCCACTTGTCTCCCCTCTGCAGCAAGCATTTACCATCCCCAGAAATTTTGGAATGATTCAACACTCAGAACAATAAATTAAACCAGGAGACATCTTCACTAAATTTACCCTGCTGTGCAGCCAGTTGAAGGCAGTGCAGACCTGAAACCCCACCTCATCCTTTTGGCACTTTTTTTTGTTTTGTTTTTTTGTTTTTTGTTTTTTGGCAAAAACTTCCAACTGCATCATGATTTAATAATCCCATGTCTGGCTTGGGGAACTGTACAAATGGACATTTGGATGAGATTAGCAAACTCATTATTCATACTGACCTAAAAACTGATCCTTTGAATTCTAGCAGTGAAAGGTTAATGATATAATTCACTAGAGTCCCTTTGAATTTTAATTAAAATTATAAAAAGGTTTGAATTTCAGTATGAGCCTTAGTTTTTTGTGTTGACTCTCAGATATGTCACCACATGAAGGACTTCAGCAATGCTTTTCATTTTGATTTATGAATCTCACTCTATGACCATTTCTATTAATGCATTTCAAATTATTTTCACCTTTTTTGAACAGATTAATGCCACCCACGATTTGTTAATCATCTACACATGCCATATCCCAGGATCCAGATACTCAGAACGATTTTGATAGGTATTGCCTAGATATCTAGTAGATGGAAGGAGCAAGCCTATATTTTTAACCCATGTTTAATATTTTATATATGTTTATTGATTTCACATTTCTTTTACTGTTCTATATATAATTTCCTCAGACCTTAAAGGGGGCCAGACGGAATCAATGCTAAACACACCAAAACTTTTAGGAAATTGAAAATAATTTTTCCATTTGTTATCAAAAGAAACGAATGATTTGTGAATCATATTTCACAATACCAAAACAATACTGTTGATAATAGCAGCTATATTGTTATAGTGTTGTGGAGTTTTAGGCAAAAGCCCCAGCTGCAAGGTTTCCAGCAGACTACCCATCCCATAACACCAACCATGGCGAGGGGCAGGAAAGGACATGCAATTGGCATGACCATGCTGGGAAGCACAGTTAGAAAGGTCCAAGGCATGTCTTCTGGATTAGACAGAAGCTTTCAGTACATAAAAAAGGGGAACAGAACAAGGTGTGCAGCTGTGCACAGCAGAGAGATTTGCAGAGCCTGTAGCATAGGTGATCCCGGCAAGTCTGGTCTGGTTAGTCAGTGTTAGGACTGGTTCCGGGAAAGTAAGCATTGTGGAGGGGGCAGCTGGGTTCCCACCATGAGATAATGGCTTGTACTTAGGGTACAGCCTTGCTTGTCACCAAGGATATTTGCTTTTGCTTTGGTCTCAATCTGAAACGGCTGCAGATTTAGGACAAAACTAGAGACATCTAGGGGACCATGCTTGAGATTTAGGAACTGGACATTGTCAAAAGCTGGCAATGGGATGACCCTGACAATCCTGCAAATTATTTATCCCTACATTCGTTCGCATCCTCTGTCTTAAAGGGTGTGAGATAAGCTAGGCAAGGTTAGGGGAAACAAACCTTGTTGCACGGACACCCCTTAAGTGGTTAACACCCCTCCATGCACAGCTGAGCAGAGAGGCTATGCTTATCTTGCCTTGAGTTTCCTATTGGACATTCTAGCCCCAAGGTCCCTGTCATAGGAGCAACACCGGGACATGGCACTTGGCCCTCACACCACAGCAGACTTCCTGACAAGTGATTTACGTCAATTGACTCAATGACTGCTCAGAACAATGTTATTAGTAGGCCTTATTTCCCCGGTTTTCCAGGTAGTAAAACTGAAGCACAGGAAGATCACCGGCTGAGGCAGGACTCAGAGATGGCTGCTGGAACTTAGAAGCAAAAGCGTACAACTTCTTTTAGGTAAATTCACTTATTATTTCAAAATTGACATATATAATGAAACCTAATGCTTCAGCGATAAATTTTTAAGTAAATTCTCAGATATGGTACATTGAATATTATAAGAACCTATAAGATATATGGTATAATTATATATATGTTTTATATATATATGATATATTTTGCCATAAATATATGAATGCAAAAGGAATCAGAAATTTAAAATGTGATTTATCGGGGCTCATAAATACAGAGAATATAGTGAAAGGAGTGGCTTAGAATATCTTGCAAGTCTCAACTGCTGAGAGGGTTATGCATGATTGGGTGAGTTCTCCAATATCTCATGTTTATCAAAGGCAAAGACTAAGCAATAGCATTCCATGGCACAGTTTTTGGACAGTTGCATATTTACATTATGAATGCACATAAACTCATCCTGGTTACTATTTCTCTCAAACAGAATCATCAGTTATACTTTTTTTTTACAATAAGTTTGATAACCAGATTTCCTAGAAAATGTATTCTGTATAAGTAGATTTGCTTGCATGTTTAATAGTTGACTCAAAATTCTCTGTAAAATACTCAACTCTCAAGTCTAGTCACACTATTTGTGCTAAAGATTTATTTCTGTGGCAAGTAGGCATACACATATATTCTAGACACTTTAATGTAGAAATATCATGTTCTGAAGAGTATTATTTAAGTGATTCTGTTGCCTGTGTCTTATTTTAACTTAGCTCCTCTTAACCTGGCTAGTGAACAGAAAGATCCAGAAACATTCAAGACACAAAGGAGCAGACAGAATCTGAATTCAAAGACAAACCAGCAGGTAAAGCCTGATTCATGCTTCGCCAAGCCTAGACTTGTATTTTCAAAAACACACTGAGAAGACGTGAAAAAAAGTAAGACCACATTTTCATTTTAAAGAAACGATAAATTAAAATCCATGATATAGTTGAGCGAATGGTAACATATACTAAATTAATGAAAGAGAATCAGCAGTTATGTTTTTAGGCTGCATTTTGCTTCTATTTTCCTCCTTCTTAGAAGCATGAAAATCCAATTCTTTTTAACCTGCTGAGTTTTGGACATTTTCCATTTGGCAAAAGTAATCTCTCCTCTCTGATATTTCTAGTGGACCTGAAACCCACGTGATCAACGTGACTTACTTCCTCACGCTAGCTTGGCATCAATACAGTTTAAGAAATAAAGTATATATCTTCTGGGACTGAGTGCTAATTTCTGGAAACTCTACTTTAAAATACTGTTATAAATGGCTTCCCTTCTCAAGCATGAGATCTAAGAAAAAAAGAAAAAATATTGTTAGTGTTTATACTTTTGCCTTGAATTTATTCAGAAATAATTAAAATTATGTTACTGACCAAGGTGAGCACTCCCTCCTTCCTCCACTTTGGAAAGCACTACTCCTCCTGACTTAGCACAAACAGGGAAGCTTTAAAAATTTCCAGCATTGGTGAATATTATACAATCACCCATGGAAGATTAAACCAAAACCATCAATGCTCAGATCCCAACTTTGGAAATTCTTCATCAGTTACCGTTGAGTAACTTCTGCTATCAAATATAATAAGCCGGGCGTGGTGACGCATGCCTGTAATCCCAGCACTCGGGGGGGGGGGGCGCTGAGGCAGGAGGGTTCATGCAAGTTCGAGACCAGCCTGGGCTACAACAGTGAGCTCAAGGGCACCCTGAACTGCATAGCGAGACCCTGTCTCAAAAAGCCCAAAAAAACAAAATAACAACAACAAAAAACAAATAGATATAATAGTTCTTTAGGGCCAACACTATTGTACTGTCAGGGCTCAAATCCTAGGGTTATTGTAGCTTTATAATTAAATTTTAAAAGAGAAATAAGTGGTGAAATGAATAATTTGGAATCACTAAACTACATAAAATATTTCCATTTGGTAAAATATTTCTCTGAGGCAATGCAGTCATTTTAGTTGATATTTCATAGTTATCAAAATTCAAGGTAGTGACAAAAGCTTAAAATCATTACTCACAATATTCTTTACCTTAATACTCAAGAACATTACTTCAATAAACCAAAATACATTCAGCTCCAGATCACCTCTTTCTACAATTCCACACCTTCCTATCTACAGCCCCCAATCTTCCTCTTACCCTCAAAATACCAAATCCTCTTTCTCCATAGATGACCCTTTAAACATGTAGTTCATGTGGGTCTAGTTTTAGCATTCAGCATGTAGAGACCCAGTTTTTGCCCCACCATTTAATAAAGAGGCTATCTTTATTTTACTTTATTTTATATTTATTTATTTATTTATTTATTTATTTATTCATTCATTCATTCATTTTTGCACAATCAGGGATCAAACTCAGGACCCTGCACTTTCCAGGCAGGCATTTGTGCCCTTAAGCTGTCTCCCCAGTTCTAAGAAGCTATCATTTTTCTAGTGAATATCTTTGACTCCTTTGTCAAAAATAAGGTGGCTGAGTGTATTTGTAGTTGTATCTTCATCTTGTAATCTGATCTACTGATCCTTTTGTCGATGCCATGCTGATCTTTTCACAATAGCTTTATAGTATAATTTCATGTCAGGGATTGTGATGCCTTCTGCCTTGCCTTTGTTTCTCAGGATTTTCTTTGCTATTCTAGGTCTCCTCAGGTGCTTGGTGAATTATGGGAATGTTTTCTCTAGAACAATAAGGTATGTTAATGGTATTTTAATTATGATTTAATTCAATCTGTATAATAATTTTGGAAGGATGACTTTTTTCACTGTTTTTCTTCCTATCTGTGAGCAAGGGATATTTATCAATTTTCTGGTTACCTCTTTGTCCTCTTTCTTTAGAGTACTGTAATTTTCGATGATACACTAACCTAAAGTCAAAATACACCAAAGATCTAAACATTAAAGAAAAACACCAAATCTAATGGAAAAGAAAGTAGGTAGAAATATTGCAGATATAGGAGTAGGTAGAGACTTCACAAACCAAAACCCAAATTGAATGGGAAACACTGCAAAGCATCAACAATGGGGAATTCATAATTTTAAAAAAAGTTTTGTGGATCAAAAGAAACAAAGAACAGAAGTAAAATATAACCCGAAGAGTAGGGAAAAAATTGAATTCATTGTCTCTCTCTCTCTCTCTTTTTTAAAAAATTTTATTTTATTTATTTTTTTCTCTTGTTTCAGAACTTTTGTTTGTTTATTTATTTATTTTTATGGCTGGCTCAGCCTGCCCTGAGGGCAGGGCTGGCGCAGCATGTGGTGCCAGGATTCAAACTGCGGTCCCTGCAGCCGCCTAAGGTGCTTTAGACCACTGAGTCATCCTGCCAGGCCCCTGAATTCATTGTCTCTTAGACAAAGAACTTGTACCTAGAACATATAAAAATTAAAAAAAAAATACCTCAGAGCTGCCAAATTCAAAGATCCAATCGAAAAACAGACATCTGAGATGAACACACACTTTTCAGATGAAGAAATGCAAAAGCAAATAAATATATGAAAAAAATGTTTCATAGAACTGGACATTTGAATGAGTCAAATTAAAACAACACTGAGATTTCATCTTAATACAGAAAGAATGCCTGTCACCAAGAAATTAACCAATAACAAATGCTGAGGGGGGCCATGTGTAGGAAAAGGGAATATTTCTCCAGTATCGGCGAGAATGTAGTCTAGCGAAACCACTGTGGAAACCACCCTGGAGATTCCTCATAAAACTAGAATTAGAGGTCTCATTCAACCCAGCTATTCCCCTTTTGGGAATTTTCCCAGAAAACTTAAAAGCAACATATCATGGCAATACATGTGCATCCATCCCTGTTTAGAGCAGCATAATTATAATTTGTAGTAGTTAACTTTTGGTGTCAACCTGTGTCCATCAAATGAAGCATGGATAAAAAAGATGTGGAATCTTTATCCAATGGAGTATTTCACTGCTATAAAGGATAAACTTGAAACATTTTTAGGTAAATGTGTGCAACTTGAGACCATAATCATAAGTGAAATAAATGAGTCTCACATGTATGAACATCATATTGTCTCTCCTGGGTAAAAAGATGAAAGAGTAAATAGATAAAACCCAAAATATACAATAGATATTGTGAAATGAGAAGAGAGTGAGCAAAAGGAAAGAAAAACTTATACAGTGAAAATTATAGTGCTCTGAAAATAGAGATCAAAGAGGATTTCAGAAAACAGAAAGATATTCCTTGCTCCTGGATAGGAAGAACTAACATTATGAAAGTGGCCATATACCCAAAATTATTATACAGATTCAATGTAATCCCAGTTAAAACAACATTAGCATAACTCTCAGACCTAGGGAACATATTCCTAAAATTCATCTGAAACCAGAAGACACCTAGAATAGCAAAGGTGATCCTGGGCAACAGAGGAAAGGCGGAAGTGTCACAATCCCTGACTGGACCCCAAACCTTTCCAACTGCACCCCTTACCAGCCTTTCCACGATGCATTTCAAACTTTTTGGACACACGTCTACCTGTGGGCCCTCGCCCTGGGCGCGCCCCTCCATGAGATGCCCTCACGGGATCTGCAGAGCCGATTCCCTCACTGTCTTTATGTGTCTTCCAAACTTCTTCTCAACATGTCTATCTATGCCACCTGATCTACCGCAATTGTTTCCTATTCTAATGTTTCTTAGCCTGCCTTTTCTTTTTCCTACAATACACATTATGAGTTGTGCATAATTTCCTGATTTGCGTCTCTTACTGCATAGATATCTCCTTCTAGAACATGAGGTCCATAAAATCAGAGGATCCTCTTCATCTGTTCATTGATAGATTGTGAAGGTCTCAATTAGTAAATGACATATAAGAAACATCATGAATATAATTACATGAATTAGTTACTGAGTAAATATAGATATAATTTTATAAAATTGTGCTTTCTAGTAGCAGTTGATAATTTCTTATAAAATATGATAATACTTTGTTTTTGTAAGAATGCTGTTTTTTCCATATAGTTTTGTGTGCAAAGTTGTTGTTCACAGTGCTTCAACACTTCCAGCTCCATCTTCTTATTTATCTTATAAAATAAACACATTTCACTATATGCCATGGAAATCCCTGGTCTTCCCACCATTCTTCATCATTTATTGATTAATTAAAATCCTTTTTAGTTAAAATCTTAAATAATGTTTAAATGTAATTATCTCAATTAAGTGGTCTTAATTAAATATCGCAGATGCTGTAAGCATGCCGCATGGGCTGGCCCATGGGGAGCAATGAGCTGATGACACAGTCCAGCCATGGTGGGCAACACCTGTTATCCTAGCACTAGGGAGGCTGAAAC
>PVJA010001228.1:102475-133078 GCA_004027025.1 Myocastor coypus | reverse complement strand
AGAGGGCAAAATTGAGTGTGACTTATACAGAAACTCTATGTGCGTTCCTTGAAACAGTTTTTGACTATGAAGGTATCATGAACTAAAACAACTAATAAAATTATAAGCAACATTTACTAACTTTGTATTCATTCACAAATTCTAATTTATTCACAGGGCTATTTTTCATGCATTTAGCTCCCAAAACCTAATAATAATTAAAACATCATGTTAAGATAATTTTTGTAAATGCACATTTCTCTTAATCTTTACTGTACAACAATTTTTAAATGGGGCTGGGGAGATAGCTCCGTGGCACAAGTGCCTGCCTGGCAAGTGCAAGGTTGTGAGTTTGAACCCCGGTCCCGGGGAAAAAAAAAAAAATTTAAATGTGGTACATAAATGAAAGAACATCATTTTACCTGATAGTAAGTTGGAAAAATAAGTTGTCTTCCTAACAGATGTGATAAAATAAAATACACATGGTGTGACTTATCAAAAATATTATAATTATAAACTTTACTTTCAATTTGTTGTCTTCAAACTTCATATTTTATGCTCATACTACTTAAATGTTTATTTCTTCACAAAGGAATGAAAATATTTCTAAATTTTAATCAAGTTTTTCTATTAAATATTTTTTTAAGTGTCATCAGTAATTAGACAAGTTAATGGAATTGTCTTGAAATTTCTATAAATATCTATATATATGTAGGACTGTCAAGCACCCTGATTGTTGACCATTAGATCATCTCAAACTGATAAAATTTTGAATTTCATAAAATCATTTTGTGAAAAAGATTCCGGAATTTGTGTATATAGAGGGTAGGGTTAATATTGCTCCCTACTTCTCTGAAAGCTTCAGAAGTAATGACAACTTAGTTGTTTTTTTTTTTTTTGAGCAATTATTGCTTTAAAAATATTTCCAATATATTATCTAATTTATGGTAAATAAATTAAGCACCCAAATTCAAAACAATATTCTTCTTTATGTATTTAGTACAGGGTCTCACTATACAGACTTGACTTGTAGTGGTCCCTGCTGTTTTTCAGCATCCCAAGTGCTGGCGGTACAGGTGTGCACCACCACACCTAGTCTCAGTCGCCCTTTCAGAGCACTCCAGTGGTAGGGCCAGCAGGGCATAGCATGGATGTAACCCAGGTCCCTTCATCTGCCTAAGCAGGCAATTTAATCAGCTGAACTATCTGACCAGCCCAAAAAGTAAATTATAAAAATCGTTATTATACATTGAGGAATATAAAGATTCCTGAAGTTCAAATTGTAAAATGATATATTTCCCCACTGATTCTTGCAAAATGTAATGAAACAACTGATAATTTTTGACGTAGGTGTATACTTAATGAGTAATGTTTATAATTTGTTACTCCATCATTTTCATCCCCAACAAATGCTACCTGCAGTTCCTATTTTCTTTAAAACAAAAAATATTTGCTTTCATAATTTCACCTTTGAAGTTGAGATACACATAATACTTCCCTATTAAAGTGCAATCAAACATTCTGCTGTCTCAATATGATAATTTTTCCTGTTGCTTCTGTAAACACTAAGACACTAAATTTTCACTAAGACACTAAGTTTTCCCATTTTGCCCATGTTGCTACAGGAGATTTGATATTATATCAAAGACATAATATATCAAAGTACATATCCTCTTGGGTATACATATATGCATACACACAAACACACACACACAGACATGCTCGCACTCCTGCACATATTGTCACACACAACTACTCATACAGATGTACCTAGATATATGTGTCCTATTTGCATGTGAGCACATGCAGATGTCTGTAAACATGCATTGAATATAAAGTTATGTAGCTATGAAAAGCAGGGAATTTATTTTATGCAAGGTTTAAAATTTCTTCATGCCCCAATAACAAATTAATGGATTGTATTTCTCGTTCTCAAAAATGAAAATCTACATCCTCTCACTATCTTGAGTTTTATCCTAAGGATGGGTTATTGGTGAATAGTAACTGTTTACTGAGATTGGTAGTCACATTCATGTTTTATAGCTATATACGATAGCCTTTATATTGTTACCTGCTGAGCTCATTTTGAGAGATTTGGCAATGAAGTTAGTTTCCATATTCTGGTAATTAGGTTTAGTGACAGTCAACACTAAAAAAAAAGGATCTTTAACCAAATGATGCAAAGATGCAAAGCACAGTGTGTTGATTCCAAATGATTTCTTGTGAATGTTCATTTGCCTCTAATTATGTTATTGTTATGAGTTTGAGCTGTTCAATTTTATTTTGTTTTATTTTTCTGACAGGAAACTAAACTTTATTTTAATATGAGAACCTACTAGGAATTTCACTTCTGACAAAATGAAAGCCAAATTCACCTGTGGAACATTCAATTTCTCCTTAATGCAGAGTCAATAACCCAGGATCATGTGATTCTCACCCAGCAGGATTTATACAGTGGAGAAGACAGACTGAGTGAGAATACTCAGACGTCAGTGTCAAGTCTGTGGGGTCTTTGAATTCTATGATTTTATATTTCTTCTTTTTGCAAATCACATCTACATTATGTACGCCAGTATTTATATTTTAGCATTTGCCTGATATTTAATGTTAGTTTTAGTAATTCGCAATTAGATAACTGCAAGAATACATGAACAAGGTATAAACTGAACTTGGGTGTTTTTCAAGGAACTAAAAGAATATGGCTTTATCTTATGTATACATTCTTTTCTTGTTTCTATGTGTTAGTTTCTTGACAATTTTCTTTTGTGGTTATACTGTTTAGACGACATATGACGTCTATTATGTCGTGTACCATGATTTTTACAAAGACAGCAATAAAAACATATCAGTTATTATAACTATTTTGAAACTCAGTTTTTTATCTTTTTTTTTCTCTTTAAGAAAAGAATGAACATAGGTGCTTTAAGAAATCTGATTCCTGACCTAATACAAAAATTGCTTAAAATTCAATGATCTCTCTAGATATTAGTCTATCTGTCCTGATGATAGAGCTGTAATTGTTATTAAACAAGCTGAAATTGTGTATATATACTTGTCTAAAATTAATTTGAACTTGAAGGAAACAGAAAAAGTGAACCAAGTTGAATTTTGGATTCTCTCTTGTTTAATCCCACAGTACTTTGTTTATAAAATATAACTTCAGTGATTATTATTCAGCATAAATTATATGTTTCTTTGAATGTAATATGCTTCAGACATTTAACTACTTTGAATTGAGCTACAGTAATATTTATATTAAATTGTGTCTCCCGAAAGACGACAACTACATTTCCTTATATTTGTGAAATTAAAAAATATTTATTCCATTTCAAGTACCTTTGTTTTTTTTTGGGGGGGTGGGGGGACCCGAGTTCAAACTCATGACCTTACACTTCTCAGGCAGGCACATGAAGCAACGTTTTATGTAGATATCGGGACTAAAATTATGAGGAACACAGATATGATTTTTACCTCACAGATCTTCATAATAATTTGGAAAGATTGAATCTTAAACAGAGTGTGCGTCTCGTGTTCTGCTGACAGAAAGTTTCAGGGTGCTATTAAAACCTATTTTTCCACAGCAATGTGAAAAATCATTACTAAAAATGAAACTGAGATTGTTAAGTAAGGAATATTTCAGATCGTAGGATATAATCTCTCTTTATTTCATACAGATCTTGTTTTTGATGGCCGTTGATCATAAGAAATTTGTATATGGGGACATAGCTTGATGATCTCACAACCTATCTGGCAAACATAAGACCCAGGTTCAGTCTCAAATACAGTGTGCTGGGCTCATCCCAGAAATGCAACTGCATGTGTCAGCCACTGAAACCATGGTGGCACATGCCTATAATCCCAACACTGGAAAGGCTGAGACAGTAAGATCACTATGAGTTGAACTGTGTATTAAGACCTTATATCAAATTAATTAATTAATTCTACAAATAGAAATTGTCATAAAATTCTTCTTAGATCTATGTTTACTATCCTCAGCAAATGTGTACAGAAGATACAACAGCTTTGTCATTTTGTAATTCGCTCCAAATATTCTAGAGGCAACCAAAGTGAATTTGCATGGTGGGTTGTCCTTGAATTAGAATTTTATTTGTTAAATTTTTCAAGTAGAGCTACAATATTAAATTTTATTGTTGACTGAAAGAAGGGGCAAGAACTGAGTAAGAAAGCTTTCAAAGTTGCCCAGGGTGTAGAACTACAGAAGTGGACACTGCGCTATAAGAATTTTAGGCAGTACAAAGCCTAACTAATGTCATAGGCTCTTCGATGGAGGTCCACCATTTTTCTGTCTACTCATCTCAAGAAATTTTTGATGTTGAGGACTTTGAAAATAATGTTTTTTTAGCAGTGTTATAAAGATTTCGTCTATTGGTAAGTACTTATGACAGTTATTCCTGATTTATCTATTTCATTAGATTAGGAAACGTCACAGATTAGTAAAACTTCCTCCTGAATATGGCTGCATAGTCATGGAAGTATGACCTTGGCTGCTACGTGTGGTCTGGTTCCTGTTCCTATTAGCCGCTGTGGCCCTGCTTTGCCTTTGTTCCCACCAGGAACACTCTCCTTTGTTCTTCTATGTGCTTCTGCCGAGATATTTCTACTTGTACCAGCTGTGTTACTGAATCATCTGAACAATGAGACAAATCCACTTCTCCTTCTTTAAGTTGTCAGAGATTGTGTTTCAGCCATGGGCAAACTGTCTACTGCAGTATTTTATTGATATATATGAATGGAGCATTGACATTTAAAAGGTATGACATTTAATAATTCTAAGGTTCAAAATCTATATAAAAATTATTTTATTCCACATATGAATTAAATGTCTCTCAAAATAAACTAAAATTAGTAAGCCATGTTAAGCCAAATTGCAATGTCTTCCTACTATTATTTAGCTTTACTAAGACATTACACAAACACGTCTCCTATAGATTTTGAGGTTGCGTTATGTGCTTTCCCTTTAAATCATTTATAAAATGTTAAATAAGGCATAAACTGGCTCTGTCCCCACAGGAAAACTCATGCTTGTCTTCTGTGCTCAGAAAAGTGCTCCCCGATTCCCAGTCTTGCCTCTTTCTCTAGGCTGGTTGTGCATCTGAGACAAAACATTTCCACAGCTCCCATGTTTTAAAGATGCTTCAATGCATTTTGGGAAACAATTTTATCAGCTATTTTATAAAAATCTCCGTAGTTATTTTTCCTGGTTGCTGTCTTACGTTTCAGCAGTTTTTCTTCCTCTTACAAGCTGTTATTTATCTTTTATAGCTCATTTATATACATTTTTGTGGGTCCCCCTAGCTATTAAACTAAATATGTTATGATAGCTGGTAGTCAATGAATCTCCCTTTAGTACATAATCTATTAATTGTCTTGAAATGACATTAGACTATTGTCTTAGTTAATTCAGATTACCTTGCCGTGGAACTTTGTTTCTTCATTTCTATTTTTTATTACTTTTAATAAGAAATAACAATGTGACAGTTTCAAAATACAAGAGTAGAACATTCCTAATAATTGACACAATATATACTGTTGTCTTCATAGTAGTTTTTCAGAGTATAGGATGCAGATAATTTTTCTAATCGTTATAGGTACAAAAATTTCTTCTCAATGAGCGAAGAGAAAGTACCTATTTACATAGTCCAATATTCCATAATCATGGCCGGTTAGTGGCAGAACTGGCACTGTCAGAAGCTTATGATTTCAACCTTTTACAGCTCAGCATACTCATCTAGCTTTACTTTTTATGCCTTGCAGTTAAACTTTTCCATTGGCTAGCCAAGGCCAAGTTAAAACAAGAACTGTGTAATAAAACATGTCACTTTTGTATCTCCCAAGGTCAGTCAAATTCCTGTAGGATTTACCTTGAGACAATGTACAGCATTTAGTGGAATTTTTGTCAGTGTCAGCCATCTGGGTGAGTCATGGCCATTGCTTAATCAGTTTGCTCTCTGTGAAAGCCTTAGAGAATGTTTTCTCTTTAGGTGCCTCTCCTTAGGCACACCATACATTGTCAATCCCCTTCGTCTGTGGCCAAAAATCTCCTTGAACAGAAAATTTGGGGAAACCACTGAGTTATAGAATGTTATGGCACAGATTCTCTTATGTGCAGACTCCTCATTGACCATGAAGGGCTAGGGCCAAAATATTGACTATCATTATAACCCTTCTTTTTATCTAATTTTTGATCTGTAAGCTTATGTTCTTAACCCTCCAGAAGAGAAACTTAGTGCTACTATTACTTTATAACATAGGTACTTGAGCTTAATATCACTGTCTTTCTTAATATCAGATGTCTTACACTTAACTTGGAATTGGCATTTTCTATCATAGATATTCTAATAAATCTCTATAGAGTGTGATAAAAGCAGTTACACGTTATTGTAAGAAGTTTAAAAAGCTAAGCGCATACAAAATTGTAGCGAGTCAATCCTATGGTATTTTTCTGTCTCTTACTAGTTTTTAATGCCCTTTTTTGTTTTCTAGTAAACCAAGCATTTACTTGAGAGAGAGTATCGCAACAACTGAAATTACACTAGAAGCAGCACACAACTAAAAGACCAGAATGACAGGCATTCCAAGCATAGTTTTAGTGTTACACATGGCTATGCTCAGCGTGAAAACCTGTTGGATGTTCTTAGGATGACTGTCTAATTCATCCTGTGTATATAAATGCATGGTTTTGGTTCTGCCGTCTTTTCCACCTTTTCTGCTTGCGGTCTCTTTGTTGTTTAACCCTTAAATTCTTTATTTTCATCTACCTGTGTTATGCCTTTCCATTTTTACTTTTATCTTTTGAGTTCTTACACCAGGTTGACTATACGATATTTACACATGTAGGTTTGGTTTACTTCATTTATATGTATATCTTCAAGATACATCTACTTATATATGAAGTCTTATAGTTTATCATTATTTATAGCTGAGTGATATTCCACTGTATAAAATCACATTTTTTTCAATCATTTGTTATTTGTTGGCTTCTTTATGATAGCCATTCTTTCTGGGATGAGATGCTATCTAGTGTTGTTTTAATTTGCGTTTCACAGATGGTTAGCATTGGGATCATTTATTCATGTATTTATAGGCTTGTTGAACTTCTTTCTCTGAGAAGTATGGTTCATCTCAGATGTCCATTTCTGATTGGGTCTTTGAATGTTGGGACACAAATGTGTTGTAGTTTTTCTAAATTCTAGGTAGAAAACCTCGGCCTGAATACGTATTTGTTAATTTTTTTTAGAAATTTGTGGTTCGTCTTTTACTCTGTTGGTAATTTTCTTTGATGTGCAAAATCTCAGCAAGAGAAGCTCCTAGTTGTTGATTCTTTTAAGTGTAAACATGCATTTTGGTTTTGGTCTATGAACTGTTTGCCTACGATGATGTCTTCAAGATTCCCTCCCACTTTCACTTCTAGGAGATTTAATATTCCTCTTTTAATATTCAGATCTTTAACCCATTTTGACTTTAACATAGTACATGATACTAATTTAGTACATGATAGACCTGGATCCAGTTTTAGTTTTTGGCATGCAGAGAGCCATTTTTTTTTTCCAGCATCATTTATTGAAGAGGCTATCGTTCTTCCAGTAAACATATTTGACCCCTTTGTTGAATATAAGGTGGCTCAGTGTGTTTGCATTTGCTTCTGCATCTTCTAATCTAGTCCATTGGTCCTCAGCTCTTATTTTTTTTTTCAAATACCATGCTGATTTTATCACTGTGGCTTTATAACATAACTTTAGGTAAGGAATTGTAATGCCTTCTTCCTTGTCTTTGCTGCCCTGGAGTGTCTTTGCTATTCTAGGTCTCTTCTAGTTCCAAATACATTTTAGGAATGATTTATTTAGGTCTGTGAGGTATCTTGATGTTATTTTGATAGGGGTTGCATTAACTATATATAACAATTTAGGAAGTATGGCCATCTTCACAATGTTGTTTCTTTCTATCCAGGAGTGGGAAATGCCTTTGCATTTTCTGAAATCCTCTAGGACCTCTTTTTTCAGTGTACTGTAGTTTTCATTGAATAGATCTTTTACTTCTTTAGTTAGGTTGATTACTAAGTATTTCATTTTCTTTGGTGCTATTTTAAAAAGTATTGTTTCTCTAATTTCCCTCTCAGTGTGTTGGCTATCTGTGTAGAGGAATGCTACTGACTTTTGTGTACTGGCTTTGTAACCTGCTGTGGTTCTCAATTTGTGTATAAATTCTAGTAGCTTCTTGCTATAGTTTTTTGTGTCTTCCAAGTAGACTATTGTCTGCAAATAATTATGGTTTAACTTCTTCTTTACCTATTTTTATTCCGTTTGTTTCACTCTCTTGTCTAATGGCTGTAGCTAATGATTCCAGAAATATGTTAGATAGGAGTGGTTGTAGAGGACATCCTGTTTTGTACCAGTTCTGAGAGTAAAAGTTTTAAGGTTTTCCCCATTCAGAATTATGTTAGCTGTTGGATTGTTATAGATGGTTTTTTATAGAGTTGAGTTAGATGCCATCTATTGCAATGCTCTGTAGAACTTTGAGCATGAGTGCATGTTGGGCTTTGTCAAAAGCCTTTTCTGCATCAACTAAGATGATTATGTGGTTTTCAGATTTGGGTCTATTAAGGCGTCCTTGGAGTGCAACAGTAATAACCTTAGTTATTCAAAATATTACTTTATTTAGTGAAATCTTGTATCATTTCCAGTGCCTTTTTTTGTATAGCTACTTTGTATTCTTTAAAAATAAAATAATTAGCCGGGCGTGGTGGCTCACTCTTGTAATCCCAGCACTCGGGAGGCTGAGGCAGGAGGATTGGTGTGAGTTTGAGACCAGCCTGGGCTACAAAAGTGAGCTCAAGGCCAGCCTGAAGTGCATAGCGAGACCCTGTCTCAAAAAGACACACACAAAAAAAAATAAAAATAAATAAATTAAAATAATTAACTTATATTTTTCACAGGAGACAGTTACATATCTGTTATCAGAAATAATGATTATACACTTAGAAATATTTTCCTCATATCACAATTATACCTATCTGAAACCAGTACATTGTATCTCTGACTTTTTAATATTTTTATAAATTTAATATATCTTCTGGTTTATCTACTTCAAAGATAGTCCAGCCCCATCCAGAACTGTGAAAACCAAAATATACTATATATGGCATATTTTTAAGCTTCTATTCACTATTGAAATCATTCTGCAAGGATTGTCAGATAATTTCTGCCCATGTAGAATTTGAGCCCATGTAGTTGGACTTATTATATTAACTGAGAGCAAAAATATCATATTCTAATTCATGTTATAAACTTACATAGTACACACAAATAGCTGCATCAAATTCATTTCACACAATGTCCTTGATTCTTGACATTAAAGCTAAACTGTTTTTATGATACATTTGAAACAAAGAGCATCACAGACACCTGCAGTTGGATACATGATATGTTTTTTTTTTTCCCAACCAGTTCTACAGCTGAGAGGTAGACTAACATATTTAACTCCGGGTCACATTTCCACTATTTTGGCATTCAATAATTTTATGCTTGAATGAAATGTGCCTGTGTATAATTTTCCATTTATTCCAAATCATCTCTGCCTCACAAATTAATCCACTGACTGTGGGATACATCTCACCCACATATTAACTTTTCTACTTTTTTCATCCCTAAGCCCTTTACACAAATACTGTCATATGGATTACACACCAGTAAAACTTCTTGTTGCCTGTTCCTCCTGCCTTTCTGAATCCCCAGTTACATGAATTATAATTTTCACAAGAGAATTAAGAACAATCAACATACTGACAATTGATAAATTAATATATTTGTGGTCTTCTTTTTTTTTTTTTTTTGTGGGACCAAGGTTTGAACTCATGACCTTGTGCTTGCCAGGCAGGCACTTGTGCCACGGAGCTATCTCCCTGGCCCCTTTGTTACTCAAAAATTTGAAAGAATGAGGATGTTTACAGGCCGAAGCTGTGTCTTATCAGTAGAAGGTTGGTGAACTTTCTTGCTGTCAATCTAAAGTGTTCTGGTCATTGAAACACAGAAAGTGAGTTGGTATTAATTGACAGTTTGAAAGTAATCAAAACTCTTCTCTGGGGCTGGGCAGATAGCTCCATGGCACAAGTGCCTGCCTGACAGGTACAAGGTCGTGAGTTCAAACCCCAGTCCTGAAAAAAGAAAAAAAAAAAAAACCTCTTCTCTGATACTAGTTGTATTCTGATTTCATGTATTGAAAGCCTTCATTAAGAGCCGGGCGTGGTGGCTCACGCCTGTAATCCCAGCACTCGGGAGGCTGAGGCAGGAGGATTGGTACGAGTTCGAGACCAGCCTGAGCTACAAAAGTGAGCTCAAGGCCAGCCTGAACTGCATAGCAAGACCCTGTCTCAAAAAGACAAAAAAAAAAAAAAATTAAGGTTTATCATATGTTTATGTGTCTTCTTATGTGTTTGAGGAAATAGTGGGTCATGGAAATGATACATAGGCAGAAAATTAAGTGTATACCATTTGACATGTAATTTCACAGATATCTATCTGTCTATCTGTCTATTTATCCATCCATCCATCTATCCATCCATCCATACACTGGTACTAAAAATTGAACTCAGTTCCTTGCTCTTGACATGTAACTTAATAAATATTGATTGATTGTTTGATACTATTAATTGAATTCAGGACCTTCCATTTGCCAGGCACATACTTGTACTACTCAGCTATGTCCCTGGCCCTCCATATATTTTAAATTACAAGAATACAGAGATGATATAACTGTGAGATTTTCTCAGAAAAATAAAGTAGTTTAAGCAAAGAAAAGCATACTTTTTTGTCAGAATTTTATTTTATTTTTTAAAAATTATTTATTTTAATAAGTAAAAAGATAAAACAGCTATGAAATAGTTTCAAAGCAGATTAGTAAGGCAGTTACAATAATTAATACACTGCATAATGTTGTCTTCATAGTAGCTATTCAGAGGACAAGACACAAACATGACACCTTACTAAACAAAGTAATACAACATTTTTCTCAATGAACAAAGAGAAAGTATCTGTATATCTGTCCTATCTTGTGTATGCGTATATATTCTTTTCTTTTTTTTATAACAAAACAGTACTTTATTTATACTTTTCCAAAGCTAGTAAAAAGTGACACAAGGTTGCCTAGTGACTAATAGCTGACCTTAACCAGACAGGATGTTTATCTCAGGACTGAGGTAGCTTGTTTGCTTTAGAAACTGAGGCGTAGTTCCACCTACACACAGTTGATCAATTTCCTAGTTTCTGAGCTCCCTATCCCTCTCTTTCGTATGGCTTTGTCAGAGATAGGTATTCCATTGCAGTTACAGTAGCTGCGTTTAAAGACTGAGAAGTCTTTAAAGGACCTTTTCATACCTAATACCAGTCCAAAGATTGTAGGTACTTAACTTTTCTGTTTTTGGAAATAGGATCTCATTAGGTAGTATAGGTTGGCCTTGAACTTGCTTGTGGAGCTCAGACTGCTTCAAACACATGTCAATCCTCCTGCCTCATTACCTTGAGTGTTGGAGGTATAGCGGTGCACCATCTCACTCGGTTTTGTCTAACTGTAGATTTACTAAAGGAGTTCGGGAGAAACACAAAAATGAATGTTATGACTGTTAGATTGTATCTACCATAGGTTGTTTATGTGTGTGTATGTGTTTGTGTGCGTGTGAGCATGCACAGTGTGAAACTATCACCATTTTTAGGCAAGCATAATAATTGTATATGCTCAGAAAATTCAAATTTGTGTTTATGTGGATGAAAAAGCTCAAATATGCATCTACTCAAGAGGTTATCAGATACAAAAAGATGATGCTTAGGAAAGTTAGAAAACATTTCATCAATGTCATATTTCTTATGTATCTTTATACCCTGGGTTGCTAGCAGTTAAATAAAATGTGGAGCCTTTGCTTCACAGAGCAAACAGGACAACATTCAGCCCCAAAGCAGAAACCATTGTTCAACTTTGTGACACAAATTTTAAATATTATTTGAATATAGATTAGTCATCTGTATGTCTGGTCCTCTGAAAATGGGCTTTGTAGTTCACATTTTATTCGCATCCTCTCCAGTTTTTCTGTCTGTAAGACATACTTCAGGAAATGCACACTTCAAAGAAGTTCGAGATATTGCTATTGTTTTTCTATTCTGTATCTGGCATTTTCTTTCAAAGGAAGTCTGTATCAGCTCACTTTCTCCCTTGTTAATAGAAGTAGAGCTTCCGAGAGAGCCGTATTCTCCAGAGAGCAATAGGTTCATGTGGGTGCTCACATTTGTTTGAATGCATGTCAGGTCATCACAGTGCAGCCCATCCTGACCACTGGCTGAATTAAGACAAATTGAAAAGCCATATATATACTGGAATTGTGAATCTAAGGATATTTCCACAAAAATGAAAAATGGAAATTTTTGTTCATTTCAAAGAACAACTTATTAATATATAACCCATAAAAATGAATTGTAGCTAGAGTGGTCATTATACTTAAGAGGTTTCATTTAGAATTACATGACTTTGACATATATCCCAAAATGAAAACCTAAATGATGACTAAAATTAGACCTTGCAAAACAAGTTCATACAACATGAGATTTTTGTATTCTTTCTGATTCCCAGGGCCAACTTCACAGGCACAATTCTTTTTTTTTTTTTTTTTTTTTTTTTTTTTTTTTTTTTTTTTTTTTTGTCTTTTTGAGACAGGGTCTCGCTATGCAGTTGAGACTGGCCTTGAGCTCACTTTTGTAGCCCAGGCTGGTCTCGAACTCACACCAATCCTCCTGCCTCAGCCTCCCAAATTCTGGGATTACAGGCGTGCGCCACCACGCCCGGCTGCACACAGGCACAGTTCTGAGTCAGCTGTTTACCCTCTGATACAAGAAAATTACAAAAGATATCTAACCAGTATCACTCGGTAACTTTCAAAATGTTTTTATACTCTCTGTTTTGTGATATGCCTTTGTAGAGGTCATCCGTTGTTCCTTTTTTTCCTTGATCCACAGTAAAATCAACTTGCCTTGTTGATCATCTGTTTTCTTTCTTCTGGGCTGTCTGGCTCCCTTCTCTAAAATGCTCAGGTTGCCTCTTTCCATGTTCAAGTTCAGTAGAATGGCTGCGCTTCTACCCCCAGATGATTGCATTTTCGATTCATTAATGGGCAGACTCGGTGAATCTCCATCAAACACCTGAGATCACACCATGTTTTACAGGGAGAGTGTTATCATTGTGCAGGTCCCCTGCCTTGCTTATTTGTTTTATGAGAGAAATGATCCCTTCAGTTTTATGCAAAATGAAAGGACCATTATGAGGATCAATTCAAATTAGAGGAGGCAGAGTAAATCTGTGAAACAAAAGAAAAAATTAATCACCTGTGGCAACTGTCATTTGAAGTTAGCCTCCCCTCATTCCGCTCCAGCAGATCCTCGTAAAAACAAAGAACGATCATATTGTTTACTAGTATCAAACTGCAGAAATTGGCTTGCCTTAGGCGTGGCTCTAGCCCAGAATCCAAGCAGCCACAAATACCAATTTAGAATGCAGCTTCAGCACTGGTAGAAAAGCTGTCACAGGCAAGTCTAAAATACTGAGCGTGCTGAGCTACTGACATTGCTAAAGATGATCATGAAGACATTTATCCAGCCTCTCCTGCCTCCCTTCACCCAACCCTTCAGAAGCTTATGTTGAGTGTGACAGGCTGGGTGATGAATGAGGAGAAAGTTGACAGGTGACGATAGGCAGCTGACTAGGTGAAATCCTCCATCGTTAATTCTTATGATTTTATCTTTCTGACACAATGAACTCATACCAGAATGTGGGACTAAATAAACCTAGGAAGAAAAGCCACTGCCTTAGAAATAGAGACCTGAGCAAAAAGCCATGCTCTCGTTCTTTCAGACTTCTTGATTGTTGGACTTTTAGAATATGATCTGTACTAAAGGACGCATTTTTTTAGAGTTAAGAGGAATAATTAGCTGTGCTGCTTGTGTGTGTACGTGTGTGTGTGTGTATCAAAGGCATAAGTCAGAAAAATCCCACTTTTCATAAATCTCTTCTAGACTAGACTAAAAAGAAAGAAATCAGCTCATTGGAATCTTCACTAATGAGGAAAGTAGGAAGGTTTAAGGGTGTGTTTTGTTCAGCCAGTGCTCATAAAAGGCTAGTACTGCCTGACACATCCTAGTCCAAAGCAATTGAAAATCATTTTGACTTTGTTTTGTTTTGAGAGGCTTAGGGGTCACTGAATGGAGAGAAAGTGGATTGAAACAAGTAGTTTTTTTGTTTTTTGTTTTTTGGTTTTTTTTTGACATAAGCCCCTAAACAGTTTAGAGACCATCCTTTGCAGGCCCCAAGCTGGTCACTTAGTAGAGTAGTGTCTGTCTCCAGCCATTCTTTCTTTTTAGATACGAAAACTGAGAAACAAATGCCTTCATAACATTTTATGTTTTCTTATATGTTTATGAAGCTATAATTAACAGGTGATGGAATTGTTTTTGCTATACCTCACAATTGGTACTAACTGTGCTACTTGTTTCAGTATGGATAGGGGAGAAAATAAACTTGCAGATAGCTCATGTATGTTAATACCTATCTGGCAAATATTTTATATTTCTTTAGAGAGCGTGGCATATGTAGAATTTGATAGGCCTTTAAATTTAGTGATAGAAAGATAGAGGTAGGCCATAGTGGTTTTAGTTTTTCCTTCTTTTTAAATTCAAAGCTATGGATAAATAACTTTTGAGGTGCAAATTTAAAAACTTTAAGTTTTAAAAAATACAAAAGGTGCCTTCTTTTACCTGCTGACATGAATGATAATGAAAATAAATTATTTGCTATTTCCTGTCCATTTGAATGTTTTCTAATCCTTTACATTTTATATTTGTAAGTCATATTTAAAAGCTACTGATCCTATTTTCTATGTTGAATCCCCCATGACTCTTTTTCAAAACTTTAATTTGAAATCTCTTTAGTCCTTTTCTGCTTTTCATCTCTGTGTAGTTAAAATATTGGCATCAGTAATCTGTTATGCTAATCGTTATACACTGTTTTTTTAGATAAAGCACACGTTCATCTATTTATTTCAAACAATACAAATAGTAACTTTTCAAATGTTGAAACATTATATATGTAGCGTAACAAGCCTATTCACTAACACTGAGATTTTGGTACTACTTATTTTTTAATAGCCTACATATATTTCCTACTTTGTAGCTGTTTCAATGCTGTTATTTAAAAACTTTCCTTCTCCTGTTTTAGCCAAGAAGAAATAAAATAAAGCATCATTCTCAGCTTGTGCTTTACGAAGTCTTTGAATAACTTTATGATTGTGTTTATTCTAGTTTTAAGCCCTAACCTGTGATATCATAAACAGGTTCTAGATCATGTAACATGGTTAAGGAAATTAATGATCCAGAACCTCATTTCTCATGTGGAAAATGAACTAAATAATCATATTGAGGGTTCCTAAAAATCTTAAATGAGATAAGATGTAGCAGCTGCATAAGAAATATTATTTCAAACTCTCAGTAAATGTTACAACAGTCCACCTAGACTCAGAAAATAATTCACAGCAACAACAAAACATAATTTTTTTTCTGAGTTCAGCTGGATGAAGTTTACATTGATTTGCTGCATTCTGCATGACACTCCATAGTAAGGAAAACAAGGCATTGTTTTGGCTCATGGGGATCTCATACTATGAAATGGAGATTACACAGTCCAGCAAGTAATGACACAATGTGACACATACATAACAAAAGCATTCAGTACATGGAAGCCAGAAAGGGAGGTGCTCACCACCATTCTGGATAGGGAAAGGCTAGGAATTAGATCAAGCCTTGTGACTATGCTTGGAAAGAATGAGTGAGGATTTTGGCCAGAGCTTGCCAGGGGTTGACAGAAGGAAGTTCCAAGCAAAGTCACATCACATATAAAGATTATGTTTAAAGTCATATATTATATTATAAAGTCATATATTATAAATAACTCTGATGTAATATGGAGCATTAGAACATACAGGCACAGCTAGGTACTGCTGGAATAGGAGTGTCATGAAATGAATATTATTTATTTGAATAAATAATTCATATTGTATATACTTTAAATATTTAAAAGGTTCAACTGCTATTTCATATTTAACTTGTAGTAATCTTTTCAGCATAAAAAATACAGACTCATAGTAAAAAATGCAAATTTACACAGAAGAGTAAAAGCAAAAATTAGGGTTGTTTTCCTCTGTATTTGTTTTACTTTAAAATATTAGTCTCTGTTAAGAACTTTTCATCAGCACGAGGGTCTACCAGGACTCTCCTCCTTCATCTTTCCCTCTGTTTTGTTTAGGCAATATGATATTTTTAATTTTTAAAGAATTCCATTTGCATGCACTTATGTAAGAAATGCAACCTGAAATTCAAAGCCATGTTTTTTAGCTCCTACAGACACTGGCAATACTTGCTTAGTCTTTGAAGGACGACAGCTGAAACGTGAGTCCCTGAAGAAAGGATACTCTTTCAAATTGTGTGTTTGTATGTGTATTTATAACACAACATACTTTGGTCTTCTTTAGTGATGTATGGTGAACTGTTTTGTAGCTTTATCTATATATTTACATTTTACTAATTACACAATATCCCATTCCAAATCTATACATAATTTACTCAGCAAATTCCAAAACAAAACTTATGTACTTGTTCTTCATTATTATGACAATACAGGAAGGAAAATTCTATGCATACACATTCAGACATATGTTTACCTGTAGAAAAATGTGTAGAAATAGGTTTAGTTAATATTTGAACTGCTACAGTTTGCTTCTTTCACATGTTTTGACTGATGGTAACAGGAAAGAGAGACAATAAAATCAAAGAAATCATTTTAAAATGATGAGGAATATTAGAGCCACACAAATTCGGATCTCACTCACTTAGAAAGTTTAAATGAAATATCTGGGTTGTAACTGAAGTCAAATAGAAAACTGCACGTTTTTTTACTCTCTCTACTCTGTTCATCTGCATATGTGATTGTTAATCAAGCCAAGCTAGTGGTGGATAGTAGTACCATTCCACATACCCACCTAACCTTCTAACTGTGGCTCTAGGTGATGTGCTTATACATAAGTAAGAGACCTGGGCAAGTCCAGCTTATGGCTGCTGAGAACCAGTAAACAACCACTCCCAGGAAACGAAATTCCTGATCCAAAGAGAAATATCCTTTAAACATAAAGCATATCTCCTTCCGTGTGTGTCTTAGTTATTTTTCTCTCGTTACTGGACAAATACCCAACACCCAAAATGAAGGAAGGAAAGGTTTATTTAGCTCACAGATACCGGAGGTTCCAGTGCATATTCAAGTGGCTCAAGGCTCAGTGGAACAGGGCAGAGAGCATCTAGTTCATGGCAGCGGAACAGCAACAGAATGGCAACAGAGGCAACCAACCAAGGGAGCAGAGAGCAACAGCCAATCAGCGCAGCAGAGCGACAGCAAGAGTCTATCTCTCTGTCTCTCTTTATACTACATCAGGCTCTCTGCCATAGCCTATGCACCTCCGTACACACCTATAATTCCCAGCAGTATTCTAACCATAATCTCATCAGTACTGAAATACATAATCCCAATGCCTCACGCGCCGAGTCTCAAACTCTAGAAGTCCCCGCCCCATGACTGCATGAAGCTTTGGGGGGACAACTAAACATAAACCATAACAGTGTGTTTGCAGGTATCACTAAACTGACTTCAAAACGTTTATAGCAATGTATGGCCAAGCTAAAAACCTCAGTAATAGTCAGTGTTTATTTAACTTTTACCAATCTGATAAGCAAATGAGATTTTGATAATTGTTTTAAAACTTCAAGTACATTGAAAGGTGTTCTTTTTATATTTTTGCAGAATATATATATATATATATATATATATATATATATATATATTCTATCATTCAGAGGTGGTTTATGTTAACCAAAATAAATAAGTAGATGTGTTATTTTTTGAGAGCTTACTCCATGCAAATTTCTATGTTAAGGATTTTGTATGGATTACCTAATCTAATATGTAAAGCAGCCTGATTTATTTACTACTTTTCTTCCTGTTATTCAGGTGGAAAAGCAAATTCAAAAGGGAAGAAGTCGGCACCAGCCCCTCATGCTCTGTGCAGAGGAGGCCCACCGGAGCTGCCTTCCCCGGTGCTCTTCACTTTACTGATCTTTTTCTCTCATATTTCATCTTTTGTTTTTGCTTTGCTTTTAAATTTACTAAAAAAACTTAAGATTGTTTTCAATCTATAGCAGAAATTTGCTCTTTAATAGACTTGTCCAGTGACCCTTTTTAAATATTTTCTTCTTGTCCCATGGTTGTAAATACCCCTATTTACAACTCCTTTTATGCCTCAAGAAAGTCATACCTGGCTGAGCGTGGTGGTTCAGGTCTATAATCCTAGTACTCAGGAGGTTGAGGAGGTGAGGCAGGAGGACTGGTGTGAGTTTGAGGCCATCCTGGGTTACACAGTGAATTCAGACTGGCCTGATGTACATAGTGACACCATATCTCAAAAGAAAGATAAATTTCTAACTCATAGAACTATGTCCGTGTCCAGAAAAAAATCCACTAAATGAATAAGAGTGGTAATAGAGGACATCCTTGCCTTGTACCAGATTTGAGAGGGAAAGACTTAAGTTTTTCCCCATTTAGAATTATGTTAGCTGTTGGATTGTCAGAGATGGCTTTTATGAGCTTGAGATAGCGGCCCTTTATCCAAGTTTCTGTAGGACTTTGAACATGAATGTGTGTTGCACTTTGCTGAAAGCCTTTTCTATACCAATTGAGACAATCATATGATTTTTGGCATAAGCTCTATTGATATAGTGCATTACATTTGTAGTTTTGTGTATATTGAGCCATCCTTTAACCCCTAGGATGAATTCTACCTGGTCATGGTGTATAATCTTTTTGATGATTTGTTGTATTCTTTTGACGAGGATTTTATTGAGAATATTTGCATCTATGTTCATTACAGAAATTCGCCTGTAGTTCTTTTTTTGTTCCATCTCTTTCTGGTTTTGATATCAGTATAATATTTGCCTCTAAGAATGACTTTGGGAGGATTGATTCATTTTCAATTTCATTGAAGAGGTTGAGGAGTATTGGGATTATTTCTTCTATAAATTTCTTATAGAATTAAGTGATGAATTGATCAGGTCCCAGGTTTTTGCTTTGTCGGTAGGATTTTTATTACATTTTGTATTTCATTGGCTGTTATTGGGTTACTGAGAGTTATTATATCTTCTTGATTCAGTTTTGTTAATTTATACTTTTCTAGGTATCTGTCCAATTCTTCTGTGTCTTCAATTCTGTGAGAATAAAGATTCTCACAGTAGCTATTTATGATCCTCTGAATCTCTGCTGCTCCTGTAGTAATTTCACCCTTTTCATTCCTTATTACTTGAATTTGAGTCCTTTCTTTCCTCTTTCTGATGAGGTTAGCTAGGGGCTTATCATTTTATTTAATCTTTCAAAGAAGCAGCTTTTTGATTCATTAATTGTTTGTGTTGTTTTCTTTGTCTCAGTTGAATGAATTTCTGCTCTAATATTTATAATTTCCTCTGGTCTTTGGGCTTTTGATTTTGTTTGCTCTTTTGTTTCTAGTCAGTTTATGTGTTGCATGAGATTATTTATTTGTTCCCATTCTGTCTTCTTAATGTGTGAGTTCCAAGATATAAATTTCCCTCTAAGAACTGATTTCATTGCATCCCATAAATTCTAGTATGCTGTTTTTGAAATTTCATTAAATTGAAGATATTGTTTGATTTCATCTGTGACCCACTGGTTACTGAGAAGGGTGTTGTTTAATTTCCATATGTTTCTGGGTGTTCTTGTGGTTTCTTTTGTCATTTATTCCTAATTTCATTGCACTGTGGTCAGATAGTATGTATAGAAAATTTCTGTTTTCTTTCATGTACTTAAACATGACCTATGGACTAATATGTGGTCTACTTTAGAAAATGTCCCATGTGTAGCTGAAAAAAATGTGTGTTCTGAAGTGGTTGTATGGAACACTCCGTGTATGTCCACTTTGTCCAGATTTTCCAGGTTATGGTTCAGTTCTGCTACTTCTTTGCTAATGCTTCGTGTGCTTGACCTATCATTTTGGGAAAAAGGGGTGTTTAGATTTCCTTTTAATATTGTGACATTGGATTGAAAATTTTTCATGTCCATGAAAGTTTTTTTTTTATATACCTTGGTGCTCCTATGTTGGATGCATACATATTTATGAATGTTACCTCTTCATCTTGAAATTTTACCCGAACCAGTATGTAATGACCTTCTTTATTTTGTTTAACCAATCTTGGTTTGAAGTCTCAAGTGTCTGTAAACTGGATTGCTACCCCTGCTACTTTTTTTTTGGTGGGGTGCTGGGCCATGTAGTATTGTTTTCTGTCCTTTAACTTTTAGCCTATTAGTTTCTTTATGAGGTAAGTGTGTTTCTTATATACATAGCATATGTTTGGATTTTGCTTCCTTATCTACTCTTTCTTTTAATTGCAGAATTGAGTCCATTTACATTAGCGGTTATAATTGAAATGTATTGAGTTATGATTGACATGACTTTTATTTACTACTGTTTACCATTTTTTCTCTTATGTTTAATTGGTTGCCCTATTTGGTGGGTTCTTTCTGTTCTCGTTTGTTGAGTTTGGATCATTTTGGTCCTTCTCTAAAATTTTTTAAGCTGTATTTTATAGGGTTGGGTTGACTTTAATTCTTTAGCTGTTCCTTATTGTAGGAGTATTTCTCTTCTCCCTCATACTTGAAAGAGAGTTTTGCCGGCTACAGCAGTGTGGGCTGGAATTTATTTTCATGGAGGACTTCTTGACTTCATAGTATATGAAGAGAAATCTGCCATTATTCTGATGGGTTTTCCATTAAATGTTATCTGTTTCTTTTCTCTAGCAGCTTTTAGTATATTATTCTTCTGCTGGATTTCTTGATCTTGACTATTATAAGTGTGGGCGTGTTTTTGCTCGGGTTGAAGTTATTTGGAGTTCTAAATGCTGCACTTATTTGAATGTCCAATTGTTTTCTCAAATTTGGGAAGTTTTCCACTATTACTTCTGCCCATATTCTTTTTATATCATTTGTGTTGACTCCTTCTTATTGATTCCTATTAATCTCACTTTGTTCATTTTTGCATCATCTTGCAGGTGTTGAATTACTTTTTCCTGCATCCTAGTTGTTTTTAAGAGATCCTTTCTTATCTTTTCACTAGCTGCTATGATGTCTTCAAGATGTGAGACTCTATCTTCACTTTCGTTCATGTTCATACGGTTTTGCCAGATTGTGGTTGAGATTTTATTTCCTTGTATTCTCTTTGAAACTGTTTTATGTGATCTACTTCTTTCCCCTATTGTTCATTCGGGGAATCCATGATTTTTCTGTTCTCCTCTTATTTTTTATCATTGTCTTCTTTAGTAGTAGTGAGGTCTCTCATTATAGTTATCCTTTGTCTCTCTAGTTCAGAGATTATTTCTGTTCTGTTCTCTCTATCTTTCTTCAGTTGCTCCCCTAGTTTAGATGCTATTAATTTAAGATGTCTATCTTAACTTCAGAGGTTATTTCTACTCTGATTTCTTCCATACGTTTCTGCAGTTGTTTTTCTACTTAAGAGTCTATTAATTCATGCATTTCTTTTTTTGCTTCACATATTATCTCTAATCTGAGTTGCTCTATATGTCTCTGCACTTGTCTGCCTACCTCTTATACTACCAATTGAGAAGTTTTAGCTGCATGATTCTCATTTTCTTCCATAGTAATGTCTCCTGTATTTGTCTTGGGTGGACTCGGGAGCTGAGATTGGATCTTGTTCCTTGTGTTTATCATTTTTTATAGCTGCAAATTCTGCACTTTGGTGAAGTTATGCATTTCATGACTGACCATTACATGGCATGGTAGCAATGGTGGACTGAGTCGCAACTGGAGCTCCAGGGATTGACGCAGTGGCAAAGTCTTTACCTAGTTGCTGCTTGGCTCTGCTCAAAATGGTTGATGGAGTCGCCACTGGAGCTCAGGCCTAACTGTCATTTAAATCACTATGCAAAATATATTCAATTTAGTAAGTGCCTCAAGTTCATTGATGGTTTGATAACATTCACTACACACAAGAGGGTTGCTTATACTTTCCCTAACTTTTACGAAATACTTTTTATGTGTTAATATTTCATAGTGTAGAATCTACTTTTTTATGTATTTGGTACAGGGTCTCACTACACAGCTCTGTCACTAGAGATTCTCATTGTCAGCCCTCACTCCCAGAGCTGGGATTATAGGCATGTGCCACCACTCCTGGACTTGGTCACTGGTACAACGCACCTAGGGGTGCAGTCGGCATGGTGTGTAGTATCTGGCATTGAACCCTGGTGCCTGTGTTTGCCTAAGCAGGTACTTAGTCCACTGAGCTATATCTCAGGACCTTAGAATCTGCTATTCTTGTTGTTTGAAGTGAATTCCATAGATAGCAATGGAGAAAGCAAGCTTCTACTTACCCAGTGTTCACCAGACACACAGCATTTGCACTTTATTACAGTTTTTTCTTTCTGCTCTCATTTTGCATGCATTAATCCCCAATTTCTCTTCATTCAGTTGTTATTAGTGCAACATGAATTTGATATTTTTCCACTAGACTCATGTGTATTCCTATTTTGCATTATAGTGCTCATAATTCTGCAGTATTTCCCTTTTAAAACGTATAAAGATGTGACATAGAAACTGTGGACTGACCAACCCTACATTATTAATCTTATTTCTATTTTACACATTAATACTTATTTATTTATATTTTTTTTTTCTTTTTGAGACGGAGTATCACTATGCAGTTCAATCTGACCCTGAACTGACTTTTGTAGCCCAGGCTGGTATCTTACTCACATCGATCCTCCCACTTCAGCCTTCCAAGTGCTTGGATTACAGGTGTTTGCCACCATTCCACCTTAGTTTATAATGGATATCTTCATCATGCTTTTATATAATAGTCTTTGCTATACAAGACTCATAAATATGGATGTTGGCACTAAAGCTAACGCTTTTTCATGCTAGTGCTAAAATGCTTTTTCAATGTTTGATGAGAAAATGACAATGAACCATCTCACATTTTGTTCTTTTATATAATTTAATCATCAAGCAAGGTGTTGTCTCCCTGCAATCTCAGTGCTCAGAAATTCAAGTCCATTCTGGATTCCATTGTGAGAGCAAAGCTAACTTGAACCATACAGTAAGAAACTGTCTTGAAAAATAAAAAAGATTATCATTCTACAATAAGATTCACTTTAATCTTAGGCTATTTTGATAATGACATTGTGAAATGAGAATTCTTTTATTTAGTTATAAATAAAATAATGTTCTTATTTTTCCTATGTTCAGAGTTATGGTTTGTACCTAAAGGACCTTCCCCTAAGCCTTATCATTAAGTGGGGGCTTTTCATAGCGTGGTGCAACTACAGAATAACATACGTGGCTTAGGGGTACATGGTTCTAAACTAGTTCACTGGTTGGAAAGAACATAGTCCTGAGGGGCGTCATGCAAAAGGCTGGTAGCCTGCATAGGATAAAAAGGAAAGCCAAGATGGATCGTTGTAGCTCACTGCCTTCTGTCTGCGTTGAATAGACCGTTTCTCCTGTGTGACACGACTTCACATGTCATCCTGCCTTGGAGCCAGCTGACTGTGGGCTAAAGCCTGTACAAACTATGAGTCCCTGAACTCTTAACCTCTTTAACTTTGCGTGTCTGACACATCATCTCAGCAGTTACAAATGTAACTAAGATGCTCGTCCAGTAGCAAAAGCTAGATGAAGAAGAGAACAATTGGTGCTTACATACTTTTAGAGAACAATAATATCTACAAAAATATTAGCTTATATTTGACTGATCAGATGAGGCCAGTATTTCAGAACATGAGAGCAGAACATAAACATGCTCCTTTTTATTTTCTTGATGAAAAGACCCAGAACTACAATCCTTCCAAACCTGAGAACAGTGACATCCATCTTTCTTAAGAGTATTTACTTCCTACAGTTGCACTATCAGAAAGTTATAAACTACCATAAGAGATTCTGTGGTTTGAATATAAATCATCTCTACCGATATTCATATTGAGCCTGGATCTCCAATGCTGAGGTCTTAGGAAGTAGGGTCAATAAGTTTTGTTTGGGTCATGGAGGCAAAAGTCTCCTGAACAGCAGGCTTTGCTGGGTTAAATTACTTAAATATCCCAGAAAGTAGGCCCTTGTCCTCCATTCTATATGAGTTTGGTTGTTCTTCTGTTTTTCTCTGTAAGTAGAAGCAGTGCAAGTCCTTACCAGAAGTTAGCCAGATGTGAGTGCCTATTGTTGAACTTCCCATCCTGGAAAAACAAAAAAAACAAAAAAAGCCAAAATAAATATGCTTTAAACATAGATTACCCAGCCTCTTGGTATTCTCTTATAGCAATTGAAATTTGACCAAGACAGAGCAGAGGAGAATGTCCAGTTTGCAAAAGAATAAAGAAAATGCTTTGAAGCATGATCATACCACAGTCCAGTATAAGTCACTTAGCAGTAGACCATTGCTGGGCAGAGTACATTCCCTCTTCTTCATATCACACACACACACACACACACATACACACACAGCCTCATGCACAAAGTTTTTGTTATACTCACAACTGAGCTTATCAATTTTTTTTAAAAAATATAATATTTATATAACACTGACCAGCAGACACTCAAAAATTTATTTTGCTTAAGTGTTACAAAAGCCTTTGCTCTAATATCCATTTTAACATCTAACACATGTTTTATAATACCTTTCTAAAATTCCTGGCTCCTGCAATCAGTAATGAGCTTCTAGAGGACAGATATGCATAACTTTAGCACTTCAGTGAAAATCTAAAATTAGAAACCCACTTCAGTTATATTTTACTTTGTCAATAAATACGCATGTGAATAAAAGAAAAATGCTGCATTGGTTTACAAGAAACCCAATATAATCACAAATTGATGTCTAATGCTAGAATATTTTTATATTGTTTACAAGGAGTCATTCATGATATTAAAAATATGTATTGTGCAACAACATGTTCAATTCAGTAATGATTTACCTGCTGCTATAAAGCTAATTTATATTGATTTTATTTGACAATTTTGTTGAAAACTATGAGAGGTTGTATTAGCCACTTAACAGTGTTGTTAAAAAAAAGATCCCTTGCAAAAATAGCTTGAGTTTTAAATATTCTGTACACCGAAATGCATTTGCAGGCTGGCAATATAAATCAGTCAACTAAGTCTCTGCTTAGGCAAGCACAGGGACTGGAGACACCGCATGTCATGCTGCCCCTGCCTCTGGGCATGGTCAGCTGCCACTGCGACTGGGCATGGTGGCACACACTGTCATCCTAGTGCTGAGAAGGCCGAAAACAGGAGGATCACTAGAGTCCGAGCTACACGTTGAGACCTTGTACAAAATACTTAAAGAAAGAAAGAAGAAAAAGAAAGAAAGAAAGAAAGAAAGAAAGAAAGAAAGAAAGAAAGAAAGAAAATACAATGGTTTCTCTTACATATGATTTCCTATCTTACTGCATATAACATTTTATGCTAAGTATTACAGAATCAGAGACTTAGTTACAATATTTTTGTTTGATGAGACTTATCTTTACATTATGAATAATTTACTATTCTTATTTCTTGACTCTATGCAGAATTGAGCATTGACTAGTTTTGCAGTTTTACCCCTCTCCCAAGTGAAATTAAATATAAAAACCTGCTCACTAAACTAATGACATTAGATGAGTATAATTTTATGTAAATTCTGAAAGATTTGGTAATTAAGAACAAGTTTCATTTCTACTTCATTGTTCATTTCTTCTTAAGTGTTACAACAATCTAATTTGAAATGTGATAAAATGATACTTTTCTGTTGCTACACCTGCAAGTTTTTAAAAGTTGGTTCAGAGTTGAGATAGATTAAAATGTAAAGAAGCTAAACAGGTAGAACCAGATTTTATTTGAAAATCACATTTTGCCTGTATAGTATTAAATTATTCACTCATAAAAGAAGTTCTATTAATATTAAATTGATCTATTCAAATATCTGATCACGTTTTAAGCAGGAAAAATATCTCTGAAATCAGTAATAGGGCGAACAAGGAGGTAAAAATCATTAGAATCACATTATTTTCAATTTATAATTTATCCCAGGTGCTAATAACAGAGATTTGTGATCATAATAATGAATAATTTCTACTCCCACTGAATATATTGTTTTAAGTGTTTTTATGAATGTACTCATTGGGCCCTAAGTCATATGATATTTTAAAAAAGTCTTAGTATTCTGTGTTGAAAGTGAGAAAAGTATCATATTAAAAGTTAACGGATGCTGGGCGTGGTGGCACACGCCTGTAGTCCCAGCACTTGGGAGGCTGAGACAGGAGGATCGGTGTGAGTTCGAGACCATCCTGGGCTACCAAAGTGAGCTCAAGGCCAGCCTGAACTGCACATCGAGACCCTGTCTCAAAAAGGCAAATAAAATAAAATAAAATAAAATAAAATAAAAGTTAACCGATGAATAGATAGATAGCTCAGTAGCATAAGAATCTGCCTAGCAAGTACTAGGCACTGAGTTCAATCCCTGAAACAAAAACAAAAAATAGTTAACCAAAGACACATGCCTACTAGAAATTAGGACAATTCTTTTATACTATTGCTTTCTCTGTTGTACTCTACTTAAGCCTACATAAACACATAGCCTATAAGTATTCATCCCACACTGCAAATAGAAGAGATATATTTGTATAAAAAAGTGATAGAGTTTCACGCAAATCCATTGAAATTTTTTGAAACCAAGAGCTTTAGTAGGCCATAAATAAATAAATGACACAGAACATTAAATCACTCAGTTACTATTCTTGCCTTGATGGGACAAATACCAAACCCACAAAATTAGGGAAATAAAGACTTATTTGTCTCACAGTGACTGGAGGTTTCAGTCCATACTCAGCTGGCTCTAAGAAAAAGTGGTACAGGGTAGAAAGCATCCATTTGTGGCGGTGATAAAGAGCAGAGAGCAGATGAGGGAGTTGCAGCGCCAGCAGCCTCTCATGAACTGCACTCACTCAGTCTATCTACCCAAGGTTAGGTGCAGTACTCACAACCATAATCCCAGCAGCACTCACACCCATAATCCCAGTGGATCATGAATTAATCACAAATTCTAGAATTCCACCCTGGGACTGCATGAGGCCCTTGGGGGACAACTAGACACAAGACCTAATATTACATCCCTGTACTCTCAAAAACTCTCACACACACACTCCTTTGTGAAAAAGGCATTTTATTCCATCTCTAAGAGTTGCCAAAGTCCTAACAGTTTCAACATTGTTAAAAAGGCAAAGTTCCAAGTTTCCTCCAAGATCTAAGGCAAACTCTTAGTTGTGAGCTCCTGTATAAATGAAAAGTTAAACACTTCCAACATACAATGGCACAAAATAAACATTATTACTATTCCAAAAGATAATCATGGCAGGATATCAAACACTGGGATGAAAGCAAGTCCAAAATCCAGAAAGGCAAACATTAAGTCCTATATTTCCATGTGGAACATCCAAAGTAATCTGTAGCAAATTGTAAATGCCCTCTGATTCTGCTTCTTGGGCACTTCTGCCGGTAGCTCCCATGGCTTCTCTCTTAGGCCAACGTTGCACTCTACTTGTAGATTTCCCCCAATGATCCACATTCCTGTCTTTTCCAAACTTATAGGATTTCCACTGAATAAGCTCCTCACTCATGGTTTTACACACTGCATTCTCAGGGCCACACTGCCTCGCCTCCCAGGCCTTCCAAAATCTAGGTGGAAGCTTTCTTAACCTCAGAACTCCTGCACTCCGCATGCACCTAAAACCAACGCTAGATTGATGATGTCAAGGTCTGCCACCAGCTGGAGTGTAGCCAGGCTTCCTTCTTTCTTGGCTGTAGAGGTTGTGTGCCTGGACTGCTGAGCACTCGGAGCCTGATTCCAAGGAATAAATTCCGTATGCCTGTACCATTCTGGAACTCAGCGCTGCCTCCATTCTCCAACATCAGGCTCTGTGTTTTTTTCCTTAAAGCAAAGTCCCTCACCCTTATGGCTGTGAGGCTGCAAAGGGTGGGGATAGGCAGCCTGCTGTGTTGTTCTGCAGCCATCTTTTCCATTCTCTTGTTTTATCTTTACATTTCACAGCTTTACTGGAGTTTCTTTTCTGGCCTTACTCATAACATGTTACATCGTCCTCCTGGGCTCATTGCTCTTGATTCTCAACAAAAATCTGAACAAAAGCCCACAGCAACAGCCATGCCACTGCCACAATATTCGGTTACCCTGAAATTTCTTTTGAATGATTAACCAGTCCACCATGCTTAATCTCAGTCTCAGGCAAAGTCCCTGGACAAAAGAAAAATTCAGGAAAATATTCTGCCAAACTCTAACACATATCATCTGTAGTCCAACAACCAATGAACTCTTTATTCTCAGCAGAAACCTCCGCAGGCTGCTCTTTATGGACAGGATTTCTACCAGCATTCCCGTCTTCTGAGTTCCGACCAGAATCTCCCATACAAAATGGCCGAGGTATTCCACTGTTTCTCTTTCAGGCAACATCTCTGCACCTTTGCTGTTTCTTGCCATAAGCCATTCCCTAAAGCTCTTGTACAACATCAGACCAGGTGGGCACAGCAATGACCCCACGTTTCTGCTACTAAATTCTGTCCCAGTCACTCTTCTCTTATTGCTAGGACAAGTACCTTGTACCCAAAATAAAGGAAGAAAAGGTTTATTTAGCTCACAGTTACTGGAGGTTTTGATTGATATTCAGCTAGCACCAAGACAGAGTGGAAAAGAGCAGAAAGCAGCAAGTCATGGTGGTGGCAGAGTACAGAGCAAAAGGAAGGGCTACAGCATCAGAAGCTAGCTAGCCTCTCCTAAATTGCATTCAGGCTAGGTGTAGCATTCACACCCATAATCTCAGTGCATTTGAGTTAATCACAAACTCTAGCCGTTTGTCCCATGACTACACGAGGCATTGCGGGGGCGGGGGTCCGGCCAACTATGCATAAACCATAACAGGTTTAAATAATACTAACTGTGTTTTTATTAAACAGCACTTACTTGCTGGTCATTATATATTGCCTTAATATTATAAATGCTAAGACAAACTTTTGGTTATTAAAAACAATGGCAAAAGAATTTGAGCTTAAAAATAAAAACCATCTCAGTGATCCTTCTCCATCTTTTATATGTGTAGTTGATTTTTATTGCTAATTGCTATTCCACAATATAAATGTACCACAGTTTATTTAAATCATCACTGATCAAAGGAGCTATTAACATTAAGTTGGTAGGAACTTACTTGTGTATATATTTTCTATGTATGTATTTTCATTATTCCAGGATAAATGTCTCAGAATATTATTACTGGGCCATGTGTAATTTAACAAGTTGTACATTAAGAAGCCATCCACTTATTTGCCATAATATTAGTTTTTACTTTACAGGTAAAGTCAACTTTATTTTTTAATGAATAATACATAACATGGAGAGCTCTTACTATGTTGAAAGTCACACACAATTTCTTTTTAATTTGAATTTCTCTACTGAAGAATGACATTGAATATATTTTAATAGATTTTTGTCATCTTTATGCCTTTTTCAGTGAAATTTCTATTCATTTATTTTGCCCAGAGTTTAATTAAATTTATGACCTTCACTATTGATGTTATAACTTTTGTGTATTTTTGATCCTCTTTTATTTGATATGTGACAAACACATAATGTCTGAGTGTACAATATTCACCTTTAAATGTTTTGCCTATTTTAGAATAAAAATGTTTAATTTTAATCAAGGTCAATGTATACTTTCATAGGTTATGATATTAGGTTTTAATATTTCCATATTAAATCATAAAAATATTTCTAAAATTCATTTTTGGCAAATGCTTGATAGTTTTGCATTACATATTTACTCTGTGAAAAATTTTGTGTATTTTTTTGTATAAGATTTGAAGTTTAGTGTGAATTTACTTTTTGACCTGTTGTATTCAATTATTCTAACATCAATTGTCAAGACAGGAATCAGCTAACTGATTATTTTAATCTTTGCTTATAGAAATTATTTATTCATAAACTCTAACTTGTTTAAAACAAAAGATCACTAGAATAATCAAAGCTTAGTTGTTTTGAAAATCATGCTTGCTGTGAATATTTTACCAACATTTTTCTCTTGTTTTATTTGTACAGAATTTATTTATTTGTGCAGAAATTAATTTGTACAGGTATATTTTAACCTGTCAACATTTTGTAGTTACTGAGTTTTAATTTATTCATTCTACAGCCTTATATTTATTCAGTAGAAATAGCATAATCATCATAATCAATCATATCCCCCATCAATAGTTTGATTTTTCTATTATTGTACTTTTATGTCCTACCTGATTGGTTATGTATATCAAAGATCAGTTGAAGCCGGGCGTGGTGGCTCACGCCTGTAATCCCAGCACTTGGGAGGTTGAGGCAGGAGGATCGCTGCAAGTTCGAGACCAGCCTGGGCTACAAAAGTGAGCTCAAAG